>SJYQ01002767.1:88154-118201 GCA_006410935.1 Redunca redunca | reverse complement strand
TGTGGCCCCTAGATTTCAGTGGATAGATAATTCTGGCTTTCTGTCCGATCAGTCTCAAACCCTCAGACTGTGGTTGTGGCAGGAAGGCTGGAAGGGTCTGGGTATCGCCGAACAGGTGACAGGTGTATCTTTCTGTGGCTGATGCTGTGGGATGGCCCGGGCAGGGTAGTGTACCACAGTGTCAGAGACCGTGTGCGTTCGTATTTATGTGTTTGGCCATGTTTCATTCCATATATAGTATATTTGAGATGTTAGGTTTCCATTCTTCAAGTCAGCTTAATTGTTGTGGAGAAATTCTTCAAATGTTTCTGATAAGAGGGGTTTCCAGGAGGGTGGAGGGAATTTGCAGCTTCCCGGGGGTTTCTCAGGAGTCCGTGAATTTCGGGTCGCCAGTACGAGGCTGTTTTGAGTGCTCTATTTCATTGGAAAGTTCTTGAACACTAAGGTCGTATTTGAGGCAACAGTGAGGCAGTATAATTTTGCATCCATTTTGTCTGTTTTAGGTAGGTTTGTAAAAGTGTCAGACTTTAAGGTCAGGTTGATTCAGATTTTTATGAAAGGAATCACTTTGTGCTTTAGCTCACTCTAAAGAGTATGTTGCTCATTATGCAATTTCGGATTTGGCCGGGAATTTTGGTGGGCATGGAACAGAATTTTGCTTTCAGTTTTTATACTACTACTGCTTACCACACTCCTCGTACAGTGGCAGAGTATTGACACCTTTAAAAAAATATCTTTGAATTCCTTGTAACAGTGAAATCGTGCTTGCTTTTAATCCCAGTTTGAAACTTTAGATTTTGAAACCATTACATTTTCTAATAAAGACAGACGTGCTTTTCATCTTGTGTGCTTTGGCTGAACACTTAAATTAGAAACAATGGGAGGAATTGTTAGATAAATGAGTTAAAAAATTTTTAAGGGTCAAGTTTAAAAAGGATCTATAGCTTTTTAAAAAAAGTATATGGAACGAATATATTGAATGATGGCACTATCAGCATGGTAACAGGAAATAGAATAAAAATTCCAGTGATTCAGAACTTCTGTTGGTTTTTTCCCCCGTTAAATCTTATCAGTTTCTAATAGAGCGTGCTTAATATTTAAATCTTTAAAGGATCAACTGAAAGTTGAATGTGTTAATTGGATGACTTAGTCATCTGCTGCATATACTGTTACTTCATTTTTCTTCTGGGCAAGTGGAATACCTTTTCTTGAGTTCAAAACTATTCTCAGGGAACCCTGATGAAATGCATGCCTTTCCCTTCTCTTTAGTAAACTGTCACATGGTGCAACCTGTGCTTTTGTAACTTGTTAAGTGTATAAACAGTCTCTCTCATCTGATAGAAATTTTCTGAAAAATGTTTTAACTTAATCTGATCTGATTGAAATAACACCTATATTTGGTCCTCTCTCTACTGGAAAGAAGCACTTGTCTTCAACTAATGATATCATTTAAAACTTGCATATAATTATTGCATCTAATGAAATCAGGAGGTTTTTAAACTACAAAGTAAGCATTACTCAGATCCTCAATTACGTTATTACTGAGTCTTGCTTATTTAGTATTAGTAACACATTACACTTGGGTAACTGTCTTAAAATGCTTAGTCTTGTGTCCTGATAGAAATAAAAATTTATTATACTTCTGTACATTTCTCTGTAAGGAAAATTCTTTTCTCAAAATACTATTTAGGATAAAATCGACATATGTATCTATGAACATATGGCACTGTGCAAAATAGGTGTAATGTACACCATTTACATGAAACTTTGTGGGTTTCTGTGCCCAAAAAGTCCCATGAGGAATGCGTGAATTTTCTGAAACAGCATTTTTTTTTTAATTGTATAAACTCAAGACTCAAATTTTATTTTTTTAACAATTATCAACATACGTTAAAACGCGATGTTTTACATTGTTGTAGATGTGTTGGGAAAAAAGTTCCTGATAATCTTTACAACATATAAAATTTGTGAATTAAACTATAATTCAGGAAAGCTTCAGTTCCTTTGTATCTCTACCTGGCCCAGGCTCCTATGACCCAAAGGAGAACAATAGTAGCACTTTTCCATTATGTCACTTATGTCATCTTCATTTGATCCATCTAAGATTGGGACTGTGTAAAATAGAAGGATTATGAGGTAATAACAGGCAAATGTGAAAATGGGGCAAATAGTAATGAGGAAGAAGATAGGGGCTAAGATGCTAGTAGAGGATTAGATGAACAATTTTAGGCAACTAGGAAAATGGAGATGTGAATAGTGGTGGGTGCCAACACAGGAAAGTAACCATGCTGGACTGCTCTAAGGAGATTTGGTCTGAATCTTTTGATAGACTCACAATCTATATGTCATATTTTAAAAAATGAGTCAATAAAAATCAATGAAAGTCTAAATGAAATGCTTAACTTTAATGCTGGAATGCTAGTAGTAAGTAATTTTTAATCCTCTGTATTAAGATGATAAGGATTTGGTGACTGAACTCATTTGAAATCTAAACATATGTATTCATATGTTCTTACTTCTTTGCCTCTGGCTCGTATTTCCAGAATACTTATATGGTATTTTAAGATTTCATTTTTTATGGTGAATGACAGAATGTTGTTTACTCCCTAAGTCGTGTCCAATTCCTTTGTGACCCCATGGACTGTAGTCTGCCAGACCCCACTCTCCATGGAATTCTCCAGGCAAGAATACTGGAGTGGGTTCCCATTTCCTTCTCCAGGGGATCTTCCTGACGCAGGGATTGAACCTGCATCTCCTGTGTTGGCAGGCAGATTCTTTACCACTGAACCAAGGCCACTGACTTAATCAGAAAGCTAAAATCCCTGAGTAAGTACTCAGGGGTAGCCAGTACTGTGCTTTACGTTCCCTTTGTGATATGCTTAGTCACTAGGTCATGTCAGACTGTTTGCGACCCCATGGACTGTATAGCCCACCAGTCTCCTCTGTCCATGGGATTTTCCAAGCAAGAAAAAGGGAATAGGTTGCCATGCCCTCCTGCAGGTGATTTTCCCAACCCAGGGGTCAAACCCAGGTCTCCTGCATTGTAGGTGGATTCTTTACCATCTGAGCCACCAGGAAAGCCCATGTTCCCTTTAGTTAACTACTAAACTTGCCTGTGATCTTGATAGAGTCAGAGATTAAAAATGGCTCTCTTTTTCTTAGTTTTTCTAAGTATTCCATTCCTTAAAACACATTGTTTGGTATTAAGTAGTACTTAATACTAGCCTTCCAGCATTAAAGTTACTCATTTCATTTAGACTGATTTTTGTTGACTCATTTTATAAAATATGCTTAATTTCTAATTTCTGAATCCTAAAAGAATGGGCTTCTGTTAAAAAGCACAGTAAAATGTGTCAGCTGAGAAGTTGATGTTTTGGAAGGAGATAGACGTCAGAATTGCCACAAATCAAAATTGTGAATATTAATTTCAACAAAGGATTTCTATGAAAATAGATTTAAGTTTTGCCACTTTAAAAAGTGCTTTGTTTGAAATATAATTTATGTAGACCCCAATAGAGGATGTTTGCTAAATGAAACCGCTGAATGTGTCTTTTTTTGATTTTCCTTAACATTTTACTTTAAGAAATCTGTTGGATTTCTAATCTGTTTCTTTTCGCCTTTAATATCTTAACATTAACCTTTTTAGTATTTCCTACATAGTAAAAGAAAAGAGAAACTAATATTTGTTGAATACCTACTGGGTGTCAAGTTTTCTATTGTTTCACAAATATTTATTGAGCACTTACTGTGTGTCAGGGCTCTTCGAGATGTTGGAGATGACAGCAGTGGATAACATAGACAGGATTTCTGTCCTCGTGTAGTTTACATTTTAGTAGTGGAAGACATAATAAATGAGGAAAATCAAGTGTGTCTGGGAAAGAAAAGTACTGTGGAGAAACGTTAAGACAGAAAAGGGGGTTGGGGAACAGACATGGCTTATCTGCTCTTTTAAAAACTGCATAGTGGGTATTATATTTGATTTCAGAAACAAAAACTCCCATACATAAATTTTTTCTTTTAAGAATATATTTCATAACTTGGGAACGACATTATGTTTATACTTTGGAGTTTTAATTAATCGCTGTTTGGTGTTGGTAGTGCTTCAGAAAGCTGCTTTTTGGCTCAATAGAAAGCTTGGAGTCTGCTCCACTGGTTTCAGTCCTGATTTGGCTGCTCAATAGCTTTGTGATTTGAGATCAACTACAATGTCTCAGCCTCTTTGAGCTTATTTTCATCTCTGTAAAATGAGTGTCTCTATAAGGTTGTTATGATAAATTATACAGTTTGTGTAAATTATCTAATTTATAGAAGGGGCTTGATAAATTGGAACTTTTTTGTCTGTTGCTTATCTGGAGTGCTGTTATAAAACAAACGTAGTTGAAGTTGGTAACCCTTCCAAGAAGCTTTCATAGCACTGTGGGGGACATTGTTTAATACACATTGTATTTGAACAGTTACCACTCTTCTCTGGTAGAATAAGGTTAATTAAAACTCAACTGTAATTTGAAGTCAAACTTTCTGGAGAGTTTATACATATTGGCCAATCAGTATGCTGTCAGGAGTAAACCTGGTCTTTATGATAAAGAAACATAGTGACAGATCTTATTAATGAGCTGGATACCAGCATTTTGAGAAGTAGATAAAAATATTGTATAGACTCCGTGGAAACACTGTGAAACCTTTAGCACAGTCTTAAGTGTTCAATAAATGTTCACTTTTTCTTTAATTATTATGCCTTTATTGTGTGATGGGGGTAATCCAAAGTATTCACAAAGTATTAAGGAAAACTTTACGAAGAGAAAATAATGCTAATTGTGGATAAATTTTTTGAAGAAAGAGTGGAATGGTCGATCAGATTGCAGTTATTTGTTTCTCATTTTTAGCCTGGGAAATCATGTCTCATTTTCCTGTCAGGCTTGACTTCACCATATCTTCAGTGCCTGGCCTGTGCTTTGGAGCTCAAGAAATACTTTGTGTTCAATGCTGAAGACTCTTAGTGATAGTGTTCCTTTGGGTATCACAACTCTTTTTGGTAGTAAGCACCTTCTGATTTCGAGAAGTGCTTGCACTGGACTTAAGCCTTTAAATCTCTTGTTTTAAGCACAAGACTGAGGTATCACACAGAGTGTTCCAAATGCCATTTTTTTTTCAGTTTAGCCAAAAGTTTGAAAAAAGATCCTAGAGATTAGAAGGAAGAAAAGAAATCATTTATTTTACAACTAGATTAGTATTTGTGAGCCTATTCATATGAAGTTATTGACATTAAAGTAAAAAAGTGAATAGCCATTTTTAAAGCAGAGTAGAAAAAATAATTCACGCATAATTTTTCACTCTTATCTCTTGTCTGTCTCTTTAAGGCAATTTCAATGAAACTGTAGATTTATACTGACATTATAAATTAAATGGCTCAGTCAATATCTTACATTCCTATGATGTGGAGAATATTGGTGTTTTCACAGAAAAGGGAAAACATCCCACCCCACCCCACCCTTACCAGTAACCATTTTTCAGATGTTTAAGTCTTAGCATCAGTCAGCTTTTTCCTGTTCTGTGGCAAGTTATTCTCTGCCTAATGAATGCAGGAATAATTTTAGCTTTCCTAAAACTGAAGACTTCCCTAAGGTCTAAGATCTTTAGTCATTTATATAAATTATTTCTTGGCTTAAAAAAAAGCCAAGATTTTTTTTGAAGATTTATATAAACAAATTGCTTGATATTCAAATTTTTTTAGAAATGAGCTAGAAATACCTGCAATTGAATATTTTTATACTCTGTGGGGTTTTGCTTGTTTGCTTGTTTTGAACTGTAACAAAACCTACCACTGGAAAGGGATACTACTACAGGGTGTCAGCTTGAGTGGCCTCAGAAAGAAAGTCTTGATTTATCCACAAACAGGTACAACATAGATAAGGGCATTTTAAGAATTTGTAATATTTTAATTGCCTTATTAAAGAAAATGGCATTCTTGTTTCACTTAAGAAAAAAACAAAACAAAACAAAACACAGTCCTTGTATAATCCAGAAGCCAAATGGAATAAAGTAGAGGTTGGAACGGTCCCACAGAGAGAAGAAACAAGAATAACAAAGTGTAGGATTTAAAAGATTTTGGTGGAAGTATATGAATGCTGATTGTTTTTAATAAAATGATTTGAAAGAATCCATCTGTTAAAGAAAATTTGTGACCCCTGCAACCAACTCCTGCCCATGCTTGCCACAATGTTAATAGTAAGTCAAAAACAATATACCACATACTGAGGTATATTCTAGAGATTAGTGCTATTATCAAAAACTTCAGAGTTTCTGGGGGGTTGATTCTGATCATTTAACTTCTCTATTTCGCTAGTACAGAAGACAGATTCTGAGAGAATAACAGATGACAGTGGATTATTGAGGTGAAAAAAAGTGCAAAAAAGTAAATTTTCACTTAGTTAACTATACTTAAATAATGGGAAGCAATTTTACAGTTGTAATTTAGTTTTGTTAGGTTTTTCTTTCAGGATACCTGTTCAGTTCATTTTTCTCAACAAGTAAAATAAAAGGGAAGTAACTTCTATATTATTTAACTTACAGTAACTCTTTAGGATGAAATAAAAGATCACCAGTATTTTTTTAATTCAATAATATTATTGTCTATGTCCATATTTCACATTAAGAAAAGATTTAGTGCTAAATTTCCTGATGTTTATTACTGGATTGACTGATTTTTTTGCTTTGATTTTTTTTTCTAAAAGTTTTTTATGTTAATTCATCGAACTGGTAGTTGTTGTAGAATATTTTGCTCTACTAATGAGTATTAATTGCTATTTGTATAAATAATATTTAACAGATTTGTAATATACTTGTATTATACAGTTATGCTTATACTAACATTTTATTTTCATCAGCTTTTATTGGTGGTGAGTTATCACTATAAAATAATTACAGAGAAGGTAGTAATACAGGCAAGAAAATCTACTTTTTAAAAGGAATTCAGAACAGGGTATGTGTTGCATTTTAATTCATTGAGTACATTGTGGTAAAATTGCTTGGGTTACTTTTTAAGAGAGTATTGATGACCAGATAAACAAACACGAGCATCTACTTTTTGGGACACAAGCTGATGTATGTAGGGGTCACAGTTAAGTAGCTACTAGAATTGAAGAGAAAAAGTTGTCAAGATACCTTAAGGGGTCACTGTCATCAAAAGCTGAACATCAGGCACTGTGTATTTGCATTGAGAGTAATTTGACGTTTCCCTTGTGACAAGTGTAAACCTGAACTGTACTTACCTCAGTGCTGTTTGCTGCTTTATGATTTTCAAAGGAAATGGAAAAATAAACATGTGGAAATGAGGTTTCAAAAAAACTTTCCATTTCCACAAAGCCAGTTCTTTTTTACATATGAAAATGTATTGACATCTGTTGGTTGAGCTTGATTTTTCTTTTTCTTGAGATTTTTCTAGCTGAGGTGAGGGTTGCCCTGCGTGAGACATCCTCCTTCTCTTCGTGAACACAGGCGTGAATTTATAGGATGACGGTTCAGAGCCCTTGCTGTAGCTTTGTGAATGAAATAAATCCATTGTATTCTTTTGAGGAAGGAAACATTTTCACGGGAAAATGGAACTGGTGATCTTAGTCTAACCAAGCTGCGGAATCAGTACTTCAGCTTCTGTAGGGTGATACATGACCAAAAGAATAGAAACTCCGTAGAGTTTGTTTCATATGCCTTCTCTGATACACCTGTGCACGATAGCTGACTAACCCAAGAAGTCTTGCCTGATTCATCCTCTCACCATGAGTCGTCTGCTTTATTAGTCAACCTAATGCACCCATCCAGTAGTTTTGAATTAGTTTTGAGTCCTGCTTGTGTGCCAGGTACTTTGCTAGGTGATGAGATTGGAAAGATGAGTAAGATATGTCCTTGCCCTTAAGGGACAGGTATACAAACTAGTATAGTACTCTAGCAAATGCAGTGACCAGGTTAGATGTAAAACACTTTAGGGATCTACAGGAGGGAGTGTCCAACCCTGTGAGGGAAGGAAAGATATGAGAGGGAATTCTTCCTGGGAAAAGTGACACAATCTGTGTGCCAGATAGGCAAGGAAGAGGAGAATTTGGGAGAAGCAAGGCCATTTCAGTCAGAACAACACGCAAAGGATGGAGGTAGGAGAGGACACGCCTACTCAGTACAGTGTATTAAGTACCAGTGGTGGGTTAATTGGAAGTGAGGTGGAAAATGAGCAGAGCATGAAAATACTTGTATACTCTATAAAGTAGATTTGACTTCATCCCATAAATGATGGAATGTTTAACATTCTAGAAAGATTTCTCTGGCTCTAGAGTAGAGAATATTTAGGAGCTGGGGGTGGGGTGGAAGAGGTAGCTTTATAACCATTTATTTTGAGAATTGATGAAGAGATGAGTTAAGGCTGTAATTGAGGAGAAGAGTGGGTGATGAATTTGAGAATACTGAGTGTGAAGTAAGGTAAGAATCTCACATGCCCTGGCTTGAGTACTTCGGTGCAAAGTGTAATGCCTGCCAATCATCAATGCAAGAACATGCCAGGGGCACAGGTGAGGAAGATATTTGAGTTCTGTTTATGGTTTTATGGTTCTTATAGAGAGAGAAAGATGAAGACGACATCACTTTATGTGTGGAGGGGAGCGATAACAACTGGGAAGTCTTCTCTGATTAGATGACATTTGAGCAGGTATCTGGGTGAAGTAATAAAGAGAAAACTTTCTAAATAGAGAGGTGGGAGCATGCCTGCCATGTTCTAAGAGCAAGAAGACCAGTGTGGTTGGAGTTGAGAGTGGGCAAAGTGTAGATGAGATCCTAGTGAGTATGTGCTTTTCATGTAGTGCCTTTAGATTGCAGTGGGGATTTTAGTATTTAGGATGAGCTTAGAAGCCACTGAAGGGTTTTAAAACATGAGCTATTTGCCTTTTCCCCTCCTCTCACTTGTTAGAATATGATTTGAGAGTGGCTATGTGTGTGTAATTCTATATTATTTTCGTCTATGTAAATTCATATAACCCTCACAGTCAGGATACAGAACTAGACCTGTTCCATCAGCACAAAGAAACTCCTCTGTACTACCCAGCCTTAACCACTGATCTCTTCTCCATCACTGTAATTTTGTCACTTGGAGAGTGTTACAGAAGTGGAATCATACATTGTGTGATCTTCTGAGATTGGCTTTTTTCCCTCAGCATTAGACCCTTGAGATGCATTCTAGTTTCTTGTATCAGTGGTTCGTTCCACTTTAATTCTAAGAAGCATACCTTTGTCGGTGTGTGTTTTAGTCGCTCAGCCATGTACGATCCTTTGAGGCCCCGTGGGCTGTAGCCCGCCAGGCCCCTCTGTCCACGGTATTCCTCAGGCAAGAATAATGGAGTGGGCTGTCACTCCCTTCTCCAGGGAGGGAGTTGGAAGGGTGCCATTGTATGGTGTACCACAGTTAGTTCAGTCGCTGACTGAAGGACTCTTGTGTTTCTAGTTTGGGGCTATAAACACAAAGCTGCTGTGAACAGTTTTGCAGGTAAAATACGTTTTCGTCTCTCTAGGATAAGTCCCCTGGAGTACAGTTGCTGGGTTGTGTGATAAATATATATTTAACTCTATAAGAAACTGCCACTTTTCCGGAATGGCTGAACCATTTTACACTCCCACCATCAGTGTGTAAGAGATACAATTTCTCTGCATCCTTGTCAGCATTTGATACTGTCAGGATATTTTTTATTTCAGCCATTCTAATCGATATGTAGTGATAGCTCATTGTAACATTAGTTTGTATTTCCCTAATGGCTAATGGCGTTGAGTGTGTTTGTGTGTGCTTGTTTGATGTCTGTGTATCCTCTGTGAAGTGTCTGTTCAGATCTTCTGCTTATGTTCTAATGTGATTGTTTTCTTGTTGAGTTTAATGAGTTCTTTATATATTCTGGATAGAAGCACTTTGTCAAATACGTGATTTGCAAATATTTTCTCCTGGTCTGTAGCTTATCTTTTCATCTTCTTAATGGAGGCTTTTGTAAAGAAAAAGAAATTATGAAATCTAATTTATCTTTTTTCTTTTATGAATTGTTCTTTTGTTATCAAGTCTAATATCTCCTTAACTTTAGGTTCCAAAGATTTTTTTCTCCTGTTTTCTTCTAAAAGTTTTCTGAAAAGCTTTACATCTTGCATATGTAGATCTGTGATCCATTTTTACTTAATTTTCACATAAAGGTATAAAGTTTAGATTGAATTTCATTTTTTGTCTGTGAAATGATCAGCTATTGCAATGCCACTTGTTGAAAAAAATTACCCTTCCTCCATTGAATTAATTTTGCACCTTTGTCAAAAAATCAGATGGCTGTGCTATGACGGTCTACTTCTAGATTCACTGTTCTGATCCATTGATGTTTGTGTTTATCCCTGTACTAGTATTTCATTTTCTTGATAACCGTAGCTGTATGGTAAGTCCTAAAACCAGGTAGTGAAATTTCCCTAATTCTTCTTTTTCAGAATTGATTTTAACTATTCCATATATATGTTTTGCTAGATTTGTACCTAGGCACTTTTTTTTTCTTTGAGCAGTCATAAATGATACTGTGTTTTAAATTTTGGTTTCTAGTTTATTATAGTTTATAACAATGTGGTTGATTTCTGTGAGTAGATTCTGTATCCTGAGACTTTGCTAAACTAATAAATTCTAGTAATTTTTTTGTATGAGTTTTCTAATGTATCTGTGAATACAGACAGTTGGGTTTCTTCTTTTCCAATGAATTTTATTCTCTTTTCTGGCCTTACTGCTCTGATAAATACTTTCAGTACTATGTTTGATAGGCATGGGGAGATTAGACAAGCTAGTCTTATTCCTGATCTTAGGGGAAGGCATTAAGTCTGTCACCATTCAGTACATGTTAGCTGTAGGTTTTTTGTAGGTGCCTGTCTTCCTCATTTGAGTTTTTATCATGACTGGGTATTGCAATTTTTCAAGTGGTTTTTCTGTGTCAATTGATACGTTCATATGGGTTTTCTTATTTAAACTGTTAACTGATGCTAACTTCCCTTTTTAAAGATTTACTGTGGCAGCTCTTTGTGGAATAAACTAAGGGTAGGGCAAAGATGTCAATGGGGAAGCCATATTGGAAATTACTGCAGTTATCTAAATGAGAGCTGATAGTGGCTTGGACCACAGTAACAACAGGAAATGGCATGAAGAGGGCAGATTTTGGATGTGTTATAAACCCTGAGCGGCAGGCAGGATATGTTGATGAATTGGATCTGAGGCATAAAAGAGCAATCAGGGAGTACTCAGAGATTTTTGGCACAAGCATTTGAAAGTATGGAGTTGCTGTTGACTGAATTGGGTAAGACAGTGAAGTAACAAGTTGGGCTGGACAATCAAGAGGGTTTTTGTTTGGACATGTTAACTTTGAAAGGCCTACTAGACATTTAACTGGACCTATCAAGTAGGTAATTTGAAATACAAAATGGAATTCAAGCAGGAAATTCAGGCTGGAAATAGAAATTAGAATCATCAGTTGAGTTGATATATGAGAAATTACAGTGATGTTTATTAAAAATTTTAACCTATAATCCTTTTTTTTTTTTACTATACTGTTATTTAAGGTTTATTAGCAAAAAACGTGATTATCTCAGCACATGAAAAACTTTGTGAAAATTTGGATTGTTTTGTTTATTAACACTGTTGCCTTCAGTTCAGTTCAGTTCAGTCACTCAGTCGTGTCCGACTCTGCGACCCCATGAATCGCAGGACGCCAGGCCTCCCTGTCCATCACCAACTCCTAGAGTTCACTCAGATGCCATCCAGCCACTCCATCCTCGGTCGTCCCCTTCTCCTCCTGCCCCCAATCCCTCCCGGCATCAGAGTCTTTTCCAATGAGTCAACTCTTTGCATGAGGTGTCCAAAGTACTGGAGCTTCAGCTTTAGCATCATTCCTTCCAAAGAAATCCCAGGGCTGATCTCCTTCAGAATGGACTGGTTGGATCTCCTTGCAGTCCAAGGGATTCTCAAGAGTCTTCTCCAACACCACAGTTCAAAAGCACCAATTCTTCAGCGCTCAGCCTTCTTCACAGTCCAACTCTCACATCCATACATGACCACAGGAAAAACCATAGACGGACCTTTGTTGGCAAAGTAATGTCTCTGCTTTTGAATATGCTATCTAGGTTGGTCATAACTTTTCTTCCAAGGAGTAAGCATCTTTTAATTTCATGGCTGCAGTCACCATCTGCAGTGATTTTGGAGCCCAAAAAAATAAAGTCTGACACTGTTTCCACCGTTTCCCCATCTATTTCCCATGAAGTGATTGATGGGACCAGATGCCATGATCTTCGTTTTCTGTTGCCTCTCACATTAAATGTACCAGAAATTATGTGATTGGGAGACAATTTGGGAGATATATCTTTATTGTAATGTGTATTTAATCATGCTTATTTGATAAGTAGATGGCTATAATAGTAGTATAGACACATGTGCCTTATTAATTTTGAGAGCTTTGTCCTAAATCTTTGTAAACAAAGTAAAAAGTTTATGCATATTGTACACAAGTTTTGATACTATTATTAAGTGGCTGAGAGGCTTTCTGAGGCAACATTTCTTTTGTAGAGAAAACAGCCAGAGAGAAAGATCAAAAACAAAAATTAAAAACGAGAATGCAAAATAGATAGCAAGGAGAGACTTTTTTTTAAGACTTTTGACTTAGAGCCAGAATTAAATTGGTAAAGGGAAAGGGTGAGCCTCAGTTTACAAACTTGATAAAAAGGTATCCTCTGAGTTTCATTCAGGTATGTTTTCTTCCTATTAAGGTATTCTGGAAAATGCTTTCTAAGTGGCATGATATTTTCTGTTGTAGCTAATTAATGACCTTTTCTTATTTATAATATAAATATCTCTAGCACATTATTTCCCCTGTTGCAGGGTTTGCCATATTACATTATAATATTCTGTTTATTTTTCAGTTTCTCCCACTGAATAAGGTTTTACAGCATTAGTACAATGCCTTAGTACAGTAAGCTCTATGTAAATATTTATGAATGAATGAGTGAACACACACATTACTAAAGTTTAAAGCTGTTAGATTTATTTGCTTTTGAAAATGTGTTTTTAAGATTCCACAGTGTAAATTATGGTCAAAAGTCTTTTCTGAGTAGTGCCCTGATGCTTTCAAGCAAACATTATACCCCCGAAAAGTACACCCAAACATAGCGACATTACTAACCCAAGGTCAGTGACGCACACATTTTGCCTCTTGTTATTCTTTTTTCATAGTAATAGTGGTTTTAAAGAATCCCCTTGCCAATGCAGGAAACACAAGAGGTGCAGTTTCTATCCCTGGATCATGAAGATCCCCTGGAGGAGGAAATGAAATGGCGAAGTAAAATGAAGTCACTCAGTCATGTCTGACTCTTTGCTACCCCGTGGACTGTAGCCTACCAGGCTGCTCTGTTCATGGGATTCTCCAGGCAAGAATAATGGAGTGGGTTGCCGTTTCCTTCTCCAGGAGATCTTCCCAACCCAGGGATAGAAGCAGGCAGGTCTCCCACATTGCAGGCTGATGCTTTACCCTCTGAGCCACCAGGGAACCAACTCCAATATTCTTGCCTGGAGAATTCCATGGACATATGGAGCCTGGTGGGCTGCAGTCCATGGGGTTGCAAAGAGTTGGTCACAACTGAGTGCACAGACACACACACAGTGGATTTTTGCAAAATCTAAACCTGGCCTAGACTTCTTGTATGCAGAGCACACGTTGTAAATAGTAGGTTGGGCTTAGAGTTTAGTCTATAGTAGTATCTCATTGGAAATTTCCTATACACATTTTAAAAGAAAGTAACTTTGATCTTCCTTTTACCTAGTCCCCCCTCATTTCCAGGTTGATGGTAGAGATATAAGCCATGTTTCTTTTCAGTAATGATTATACATACTTTAAAAAACATTTTCCTATACCTTTTCTCCTTTAAGCTTCATAAGACAAAAATACCTGAGCCTTTACTGTTCCAATTCATATTTAAGCCCCAGAAGAACAGTTATTTTTGAAAGCCATAGTATTTTATTTCCAAATCTCTAGTGTGTGTTTTGTGTGTGTATGTTTGTGTACGTGTATGTATATATCTGCATGCATGCTCAGCTGCTCAGTCGTGTGTGACTCTGTGACCCTTGGACTGCAGCATGCAGGCTCCCCGTCCATGAGATTACCCAGGCGAGAGTACTGGAGTCGGTAGCCATTTCTTCCTCCAGGGGATCTTCCCAACTCAGTGATCAAACTCACATCTCCCGCATTGGCAGGCTGAGTCTTTACCTCTGAGCCACCTGGGAAAAGAAGAAAGAAAGTGAAGTTGCTCAGTCATGTCCGATTCTGCAACCCTACAGACTGCAGACCACCAGGCTCTTCTGTCCGTGGGATTCTCCAGGCAAGAATACTGGAGTGGGTTGCCATTTCCTTCTCTAGGGAATCTTCCCAACCCAGGGATCAAACCCAGGTCTCCCACATTGCAGCCAGACTCTACCGTCTGAACCACGAGGGCCTGTCCAGCCACCTGGAAAACCATGTATATATCTGTATATGCATGTATATATTGTGCTAGTCCATGAAACATTAATGAAGTTTATCGGAAAAACTGCTTTCCTCTGATATTGTTGACACCAACGTAGTCAGAATATAAATTGTTTAGTGCTCTGTTTTAGGCATTGTTGTGGAAAGACAAAGGATTATATAAAATAATCCTTATTTTCTCTGGGAGAGACCAGTGTGTAGTCAGCTGAGGATTCTTGAGAACATTAAAGGAGCAAATGCATTATAAATCATTTGACCTAGTGCTTAGCACATAAATGTTTGATCTTACTCATTGTTACAAAATTGTAGACTATTTATTATAAAAATAATAAACTAAAACTTTATTGTTATACCTCTTTTCATTTGACTTTCTTGGTCCCATTCCTTCTTGCATTTTATCTAACTTTTCTAACTCCTTTGTTGTAAGTTCTTGGTCTTTGTGTCTCCTCTCTTCCTGTCCAGGCTCTTTTCCATTATTCCCTAGGTCAGTGTCATCACCTTCCACTGAAATTCATTGCAGTCTAATTCTGCAGAATCTCTTACCTCACTTAGGAAGGAAAATGACGTGATCCAGCAGTGTTTCAGGAACTAGAAATCTTGTTGCCACTCTGAAATATAGCTTAGAAGACCAAAGAGTGGAGTAAGCTATCAGATAAGAGATTACTGCATTACTTCAGTTGTCCAGATAGCAGGGACCTGAACAAGGATGTTGTGGGAATAGAAGGGGGGTTAATGCGAGAAACGCTTGTGGGAGTAATCAGTAGAGCTTTGCCACTGATTGTATATGGTGAGGAAGAGAATTGAAGGCCTTGAGATTTCTAGCTTCAGAATCAGTCCTGTACTATTGGTAATTAACATATAGATATATTATTGTGTGGGAGGCAGAGGGTTGAGTTTTGGGCAAGGTGCTTTATCAGCATGGCACTGTCAGACTATTCCTTTATTTGTTGCAATCCCACCTACTCATCCTCCCCCTCACTCACTCCCTGAATTCCATGCTGTTAGTCAATACTTTCCTGGAAAATCCCATGGACGGAGGAGCCTGGTGGGCTGCAGTCCATGCAGTCGCGAAGAGTTGGCCACGACTGAGCGACTTCACCTTCACTTTTCACTTTCATGCATTGGAGAAGGAAATGGCAACCCACTCCAGTGTTCTTGCCTGGAGAATCCCAGGGATGGGGGAGCCTGGTGGGCTGCCGTCTATGGGGTCTCACAGAGTCGGACACGACTAAAGTGACTTAGCAGCAGCAGCAGCAGTCTGAGAGCTTCCCTTTAAGAAGGGCAGTTTCTATCCGGTCAGAATCAGCACTGGAGGCTGAAGCACTGCGGAGCAGCCTCTTGTTTCCCACCCGTGTTCCCATTGGCCTCCTCTCTGGAACCTTCCAAAAAGATTACTTAGAGTAATGTTCACCACTGTTACTATCGCCCACCCACTTCTGGGATAGTCACAGATAAATTTTTTATTTTTATATAAAGTAAATGGGGCAACTTGGCTAGGCTCTTGGAAGAAAAATAAAACTTTATGAAGTGTTTGTGATTAAAACATTAATCAATGAGTAGAGTAATACCTCATTCATCTAGTATTACTGGGCAATAAATATTCTAAATAAGACAATTGAAACTTTTTCCCAAATCTGTTTCCTTGTAGACTTCATGTATATAGAGCTTTTAATGCTATTTTTATATATACTATGTAGATTATATATATATAAATAGCTCCAAATCTGTTTCTTTATAATGTTTTATATGACTTACTGCCTTCTGAGAACATTTCTCCACCCTAGCTTTACCTCCTGTTCTGCTTTTTGTTCCAGAGTTTCAGAATGAGAATCAGGAGTCCCTGATTCTAGTCTGTGGTCTAAAAGTAAATTCTTGTTTGAGGATCTTTTTTTTTTTGGTTGTTTTTTTGTAACCACTGAATCTGTGAAATCTGGATTTGTGCCTAGCATAGAGTAGATGCTTAGTATTTTTTGAATGAATCATTGTTTTATGCCTACTTTAGCACTCTTTCCCTGATTTATTACTTGGAATTCATCACTGCCTAGTAAAAAAGTTTCTGAGTTTTTAATATAATATGACTATCTAGGTTCTAATTGAGTTGAATTAATAATTTTAAACTTGCCTTATGAGTCTTTTTTTGCTGCTTAGTAGAATTTTCAGTCCTCTTGATGCATTTTCTGATCCTTAAACTTTTGAAAGAAATGATCTTCTGCTACTTGGTTTATTAAGAATGAGTTAGTCAGTCACTCAGTCGTGTCCAACTCTTTGGGACCTCATGGACTATAGTCCACCAGGCTCCTTTATCCATGGGATTCTCCAGGCAAGAGTATGGGAGTGGGTTGCCATTCCCTTCTCCAGGGGATCTTCCCAAGCCAGGGATTGATCCTGGGTTTCCCACACTACAGGCAGATTCTTTACCATCTGAGCCACCAGGGAAGCCCTCATTGAGAATAGTTTCTTTACTGAATACATTCTATGGGCCTGCATTACATATAGGCAGTGCTGCTATGTAAAAGTATGTCACCCATGTCCCCAGAGATCTTACACTTTAGATGAAGAGACACAGAAGTGGAGCTCTAAGAAAATAATTACATTTGGGGTCATGAAGCATTGATCCACAGGTGCATTAGGAGTTCTAGGAAAAGGAGGGATCCATGTGGACTGAAGCAGTAGAAAAAGAATGCAGAAAGGAGATGGAACATGAATTACTTTTGAAAAGGTAGTTAAGATTTTGACAAGCATCCGGTGGAGAAATGACATCCTAAGATAGAGCAGTAGTGTAGTCAGGAATGAAAACGGGGTTGAACATGTTTAGACAAAGCCCAGATTTCTCTGAGTGTGGGGACTAGTGGGAAGTTAAAGTAACTAGATTTAATAGGGTTTTACTCTAGACTCTAAAACCCAGAAGAGGATCTGAGGACAGAATTTAGAGGAGTCCCTGCATTTAGATGAAAAAAAAGCTCTTTATATTGTTACTAACAATAACCTGTAACTGAAATTTAACCTTTCCTTCTATTATGATTTTAACCAGTAAAGCACAGTAGTATTACCAGCCCTGTGATTTTATTAGTCATAGAAAAAACACAAATATTATGTTTACTGTTTTGGCTATCTCTGAATATAGTTTATGCAAATTACTACTTTAAAACTAGTTGTTATTAGACTCCACTGGAGTTTACATGTTGGGTGTTAGTAAAGAAGCTGATACATAAATATATCAAAAATATGGGTTCGGAAAAACACTTGGTGATTTTCAATATAATTGATTTTCTTTGTGATCACTGATTTTATTTTACTCATTTAAAATAAAGCTGGCCTTCTTTGTAATCCTGTGTACTGTATTTTATGTATTTCAAGTCTTTCCGAGAGGCGATATGTAGCTTTCTCCCTGCCAAGTGGGGCTCCAAGGTACCAGTTCCAGTAGAACCAAACTGGAGAAGGAAGGCCTTGAAAACCACACTGAGAAGTTTTAGTTGAAGTGATAAACAGGGGAGGAACCTAGTATATTTTTCATTTGTTTTTGTTGTTTTAACAAAATTGGGTATTTACTCTGTACTGTGTATTTACTCTGTGTACAGAGTAAATACACAGTTTTTTTAATTTCATCAAGTTGGAGAAAAGAGAGCCTCTTCTTAGCTTACAGTTATAAACTAAACTTTAAAAGTGCACAGAAGTTCAAATATAATACCACAGTCACTGTCTTTACCCTCTTATTATGTATCTGTTTCAGTTTCTTTGCAAAGCAGTGAAATATTTAGGGTGGTTATATAGGAATCTTTCTTAATCTGCTCTTCTATACGTGATTGGTCAAATGTGAAGGACTTCATGGCTGGGATATAAGCTGTGGGTCTGGTCATTTCTAAGTCGGACGATTGGGAAAATGTGGTAGCAGTTGTGGTACTTGGAAAGAAGAAACCTATAGGACTTGGTGGCAGATGTGAAGGCTGAAATGCATGGAGTGGTGTTAGGGAAAGTATCAAAAGGAAAGTTAAGAACAGGACGCCTGAATTGGGGTGTATATATTGTATATTATGTAACACCCCCAGCAAAGTTTGAGGCATCACCCAGTATTTAATCACTAGTATTTCTGCAGTGAAAATGGAAATGTTTCAGTAAGTAGGCTAAATAAAGCCTGTAAGTAGCTTCACATCAGTTCAAAGCAGATTTTTGCCACTATCAGATGAGCTTTGACATGAAACTTAAGAAGAAATCTTTTCAGAACTTTTTAGATTTTGGAACTATGGAAGTAATTGTGAGCTGTGTTGACTGTAATATCCAGTGAGGAGAGTCTTAGGAGTGGCGTTTTGAGGAATGTTAGTTATTGGGTGGATGAAATTTGAAGCAGTTGAGAAAAGTAAAAGAAAGTAAGAGAAAAGGTAATTTCATTTTTCAGGTTAACAAGAAAATTGCTATTTCTAATGAAAACAGGAAGTTGAAGAGGGGAAGCCAGTTTGGGGAAGTTTAAGTTTAAACTTCAGCACAATTAAGAGGGAAAAAAATCTTGCTTCACATGAGATACCCTTTTATTTTTCATGTATTCTGTATCATGGGTAAACGAACTTAGTAGTTTAGAAGTGTTGCAGTGGAAATTTTCCTTTTAAAATAAGCTCTTAATTTTCAGAGCCTGTAGACTCTGATGTTGAGATATGAAAGTACTTCTAGCTTGGGAGTGGTTGGAAAGGTATTCCTATCTAAGTAGGATTGTGGCTCTGCTCGCTAAAAAAAGAACCTGGCCGATAGACTGAAAGGAGTGGAGTAAGGCAGGGGGTCCTCTAACAGGATGCTTGTGTGTGTGGCTGAATCATTAGTATGGCTGTTTTTATAATCATGTGAATATATTCAGAAGTAGTAATTGCTGGAGAAGCAGTGGTAACTGACATGTTTTCAGTGCTTACCACATACCAGGCCCTATTTTAGGCTGTGTTCAGCAGACAGTCTAGTGGCATCTGTTCTGCCTTGTAGACAAGGTGTGGTTATCAACCTAGGTGGCAAGCGTTAGGCTAGAGAGTGGTATAATTTTGACTCCCAGGTCCCCTTTAAAAATCTGGAAGATAGATAACTAATGCATGAGTTTGTGAAACTGAATGGGTTTTAACTTTATTGCCATTCTGTGACTTAAAAAACCTTTGGTGAATGGACTCATACATTGCTATTGTCATACTAGAAATATGGACAAGTATCTTTAACAAAAATGAAACAGGGTCCAATCATTACTCTTTAAATTTGTTTAGTTGCTTTCTGTTTACTATATATAAATATGCTGTGTAAGTGTACATTTTATGATTCATAAGTTTAAAAGGCAAATATTGTCTTAAACTTTTATTCAAATCCTGCTAGTGACTTGTATGAGTTGAACTTTATGTTTTTCTTCTATTAAATAAGGATGTTGGACTAACTCTCAAAGGCCTTTTCAATATTGAATTCTGTGATTCTGATTGTTTAATTTTCATCAGAACAGAAAGCAGCTTCTGAAAGAAGCCTCTCCCTAGATTAGTACTACAAGTGTAGATAAGATACCAGAGGAAGAAGTGAAAGAAGAAATGTCATAGTTTGTACTTAAATCCTTTTGACAAACATTAAGAAGCACTGAAACAAGGAACCTTGGAAACTAGAAGAATGTGCAGTGTTGACCAGAAAAGTTTTCAAGAAGAGCATGATCAGAAAGCATTCAAGTTAGTACTTAATTAATGAGTCAAGTTAATAAACTATAGAGGAAGGAGCCCTGGGCCTGAAGTTAGAAAGCCACAACTACATTTCTGGCTCTAACTCTGCTGCTTATTGGAGTTTTGATGATCAGAAAATTACTTAATTTTTCTGAACCTTGCAAAGGAGAGTAATAAGTACCTGGCCTTACTTGGTTTTTCATAAGAATCAAATGATATGGTAAGTTAGGTGGTACTAGTGGTAAAGAACCCACCTGACAATGCAGAAGATGCAAGAGATGCAGGTTTGATCCCTGGTCGGGAAGATCCCTTGGAAGAGGGCATGGCAACCCACTCCAGTAATGCCTGGAGAATCCCTTGGACAGAGGAAGCTGGCGGGCTACAGATCACAGAGTTGGACATGACTGAAGCGACTTAGGACACACACATGCAATAAAACTTAAAATATTCTGTGACCTTTCTTTTAAAAAGCAAAATTTAACTGAGTACATTTGAAGATGTGATTGTATTTATTTTTAAAAATATATGAATCAAGCAGCAAAGTTATTACAAAATAATAGGTAAGGATCCTGAAGAGGTTATTGAATTTGGCGATTTGAATGAAACCGTTAGCAAGGGAGGAAACTTGAGGGCAGATTAAAGTAAAGTTGAGGCCAGAGCATTACTGCTCAGTAGAGAAGTTTGGAAAGGCACAGGTGTTAGAGAGAGATGGCCTGGCATGGCTTGTTTATTCCTTGCATTGTTGTTGCAGACTTTTGTTTGCCCGTTTGTGTTCCTTACTGGATTAGGGATAGGTAGAAAGCAGGAACTCCAGTTCATTCTCAGTGCCTTGAATAGAGTAGCAATTTTAATAAATAGCTTGGTCAATAAATACTTGCTGAATAAGTGTTAACTAGTAAAGAAAATTTTTGTGGTATGAATTTGATGATTAAGACTTAAACATATTCATAGGTTGAAGTGAGAGACTGAAAAGAAAAGTTGTTGGTTTTCTCAAAGAAACAGGAAAAAAAGGGATAGGATCTGGAGCCATAGATGAAAATGCTGGTCTTAACTGGCAGACTGTTCCTTACGAAAAGCACCAGGTAATTATGTATTTCAGAACATAGACGGAAAAATGTAAGCTTCCATATTCTTTTTACAAAACCAAGATAACATAAAATATGAGCATAAAAGATTACATACCAGTCTCACATAATGCAAAAAATGCATAATAAAATCAAGTGGAATCTAGCATTACATTAACAGAGTACTACAAATGAGTGGTACTCCTGTTAGGAATAAATCAAATTAAGTTATATTAGGTGATGTGACATGTGAGTATCCTGAGAGCTATCAAAAGAAGGGAAATCAACATTTATTTCTAATAAGAATCCTTAGTGAAACAAAAATAAATGAACATAGATATATAAGATTTTATATATCTCAGACCAGAAGCCAGCATTTTGTTACTAGAAATGGTGAGGTACTAGAATTTCTATTTTAGTATTTAGTATTTGGGAAATACTAAATTCCTTTTAAAAACTCATGAATCAAAAAAGGTCTGGCTGGCATTACTGTTACATAACATTGTCTTGAGAAAGCTGGCCAATATAATTAGACCAAAAACAAAATAAGAGGTGTAATTATTGAAAGGGAGGAGGCACATTTATTTGTAAATGACAGTTTATATCTGGAAAATCCAAAAGAATCAACTGAAACATTATGTGAGTAATGAGATTTCAATGTGATAATCTGGTTATAAAATAAACCCAAAAATTAATGGTTTATCTAGAAAAGTGTTTCTTTCCATGGTCTGTAAACTGAAAGCCTATCCATATGGATTAATGAATGGGAATCCTCATTCTTAAATACTCTTTATTATGGCTTCTGGCAAAACTTACTTATCTTATCATCTCTAAGTAAATTCATCTCTAAGTCTATTTTGAGTAAGATTCTTTCCATGTTAACTTTTAAAACCTCTGAAATAAAGTTTTAGTAGTGAACACATTTCAAGTAAACTTTAAGAAGTTTTTCTTTTTTCTTTTTAGAATTCCTTGTGGCTTGTGATACTTGCTCTATTACTTGGTAATGCCAGGGAAGGTGTAATCTGAGCTCTGAACCATATTTGGTAAATAATAATTTTATGTGGAACCCACTGTTCTATCAGTAAGAGGAAAATTATTGCTCAAATGTAAGGCTTTTCTACGCCCTTAAAGCATTTCCTGACTTAAAGACCAAGTTAGATCATATATTGATTCCTTTTGTTTTTTAAAAGACACTGTATCCCAGTTCTATAATATTTTGACTAGAGGTGTGTTGACAAAAGTATTTTCTGCTTTACTTGAAAGAGGAAGAATTACATGTCTACTTACTTGTTTACCATTAATTCTCTTTATCCTAAATGTAAATTGTTGTATTTTTATTTATCATCAGTTCCCAGAATTGAGCTCTCTCACATTTGCCTTGTTCTGGGATCAGTGTTGATAAATCAGGTTATCTCTCTTAGGATGTGATGCAGTTGAGTTATTTAAAGCTAAAGCTTGCCACACAGCTGTCATTTCAGCATTTTATGAAAATGAAAGCTTAAGTATACTCAGATGTTTAGAGCAAAGCTTCCCAGGTGGCACAGTGGTAAGGAACCCACCTGCCATTGCAGGAGATGATAGAGTGTGGGTTCAATCCCTGGGTCAGGGCAATCCCCTGGAGTAGGAAATGACAACTCACTCCAGTATTCTTGCCTAGAGAATCCCATGGACCGAGGACCCTAGTAGGCCCTAGCCTGTGGGGTCACAAAGAGTCGGACACAACTGAGCATATAGAAAACTGAATTAAATACCTACTGTCTGCCAGGTTGTTAGCTGCTAATTCTCATGACAATCCAGTGAGGTAGGGGATGCTATCCTATTTAATAGAACAGAAACTTCTGCAGAGTTTTAGTTTGTACAGGAACCAGATTTGGAACCTAGATCTTTCTCTACCAGAATATTTTCATCTACAGCTTGCCATTACAAAAGGTGGAAAATTGACCTTGTCCTTAAAAACTACTTTCATTCTCTTTTGCTTTGTTGTGTCCTAGTTACTAGAAATGCAGGGAGTTAAGTTCTTTACATCCTTGTCTTCACTACTTTTTTGTCCTGTTACAATCCTCACCATCTGCCATCATTGGACAGCAGCAGAAGATTCAGTTTATTTTGACTACTGTGGGATTGAGTCTCTTCTTTCATAGACACTCCTAAAATTATCAGCTTGCCAAGCATAAGAACATCATTTCTAGGCCCTAGTAATCTAATTAGTACAACAGTCTAACATTTTTAATAGCCTACCATTTCTGTAACCTTTGTACTTGCAAGTTTTCTTGTGTGTGTTTTAATAATGTGGACCTAACCAAAAAAAAAAAAAATCATTGACTCTATTTTGGTAATGGAAAAAAGAATTTCTATTGTGGTTAAGAACCACATTTATGAGCTGTTCTTTGCGTCCCTCTTTAAGAATTACCAAGTGTTTTTAAAAATTGGAACTTTATTTCACTGCTTAGATGTATCTAAAGCATTTCTTAAGAAAAGTCTGAGAACTGATTGTAGAAATTTAGGGAAATAGAAGGTAATTGGAAATAAGATAGCAAAAGAGAAGGGTAAAGTGACTTAAAAATGAGAGCTTTACAATTCCAGTCTTACTAATGAAAATGAACTTACTGCTGGTTTTCTCATTCTATATACTCTGGTCCCATATTGGACAGTCTGTTGCTGAAAGCCAGTAGAGATTTCATAAAGGCTACTGGTTTAGTTTCTAGAATTGGGAGTTTAGAGTGGAGTTGGGTAGATTAAGACAGTGAATTAAGTAATGCAAATAGCATCTTTTGATAACTTGTATTTAAGAGAGTCTTCCATTTAAGAATATTTTTTATGCAAGACACTGGGGACTACCTCACTGCTGTTAGCTCACAATGTTATCTGGTCACGTTTCTTGTTCTGCCTACCTCTAGTTTACTCTAGTTTCTCTTCTGCTTTCAAGGCTCCAGACCCAGTTCCTGGACCTGCCCTGGAAAAGAAGTATCCAGTAGAGATGAGCTCACTGCAGTTACTTAATTAAAAATTTGTAAGCTGCAAAAATGGCAATGGGCCAATCAAGAACAGCTACCATTTGAATTTTTCTATTTCCAGGTATGCTAAAGTCCATGGCACCAGTCAAGCTTAGCCGTGTAACTGCCTTACTATGAAATCTATAATAACCAAAACTTTACTTTTAAAACTTTGGTCATCTTGCTCACAGTTTAGTAACATCCCTAACCACTGGGTGACATGCAACTAGTATTGACTTTAACGTACCTTTTGCCTGACTATTTCTAATTTAACTTGTTTGTAACAGCAAACTAATGGAAAAACAATTAAAGAAAAATTAATTGGAAATGCTATTGAGTTAAGCCCTGTAAAAATGTACAAAAAGTACTCTGGTCTTCATTGAGAAGTACGGAAACAACCAAACTGCTTTCCTTAAAGAGGTTCACATATGGTACAAGTAATTTAGAGAATTAAATAAATGAAGCAGTTCTCTGTCTTAAGGTCCTCAACTAATCTACACTGTGAGTGCCTTCACATAAAGAGTTAATATGGTCTTCAAAAATGGGGGTGGGGGTGGAAGTGGGGAAATTGAAAGAAAATTCCTGGATAGAATCGAGTAATGTATTATGTAATAGTTTTACCTGAAGAATTTAATTCTGTTTTAAATGTAAGTATATAACTAGTATTTGCTATATTTTTACTTGATTGCCCAAAAGAAACCAGACAAGAAAGTCATCAGTAGTTGGAGTTGTTGTGGAAGGTAACCGCAAAACTAAAAATTAAGGTTTCTTACTACCTTAGATTTTAACTGAGGAAAAACTACTTGTGAATGTTTAGAGGGCCAAGTTAGTTTTTAAGGACATTTATCACTTTTACTAATTCGTATAGATTTAGAAACAGTTAATCCATAAAAGGTGACTTTATTTGCTAAAGGGTAGATGACCATACATATCTTTTGATTTTAAGTTCAGTTCAGATAAGTTAGAGATTACCCAAAGTTGAACAAAGGAATTTTATATCCCAGTTGTAATTTTAAAAGATGATTTTGATATCCTAGCTTATGCTTTGTATGCCTTCCTCCAGTGTTAATGCATAATGAATTTAATGTCAGCCAGTTTTGTCAACATTAGGTCACTGATTCTGTGCCACTTCATTTGTTTAGCATTGAAATAATTATATCTCACTGAGTGCTGAATTAGGGCAGGAAAGAGAGCTACTGCCAGAGTTACTAGGGTCATTATCACTGGTAGATGAATTGAAGGGGAGATAAGAGAGAATTGCTTCTGAATTTGAAGTCTTACTAGTTATCACTGGGGCTATGAGTAATGGTGAAAGTTTTCTACGTCATTGAATGTAAATTGTATATAAAATAGTTTATTAGGTGCACTAAGGATGTAAAAATAAATTAACCTTGTTTTCAGTGGGCTTATGGACAAGTAATACCATAAAAAAGTATCACAATAGAGGTGGAAAAAACTGTAGAGAAAGTAATATTTCTACTGAGCCTTGAAGAGTAGATAGAAATCTTTAGCAAGAAAGACAAGAATATTCCTAAGTTGTAGAAGTCAAAGTATATAATATGTTCTAAAAATTATAAACACTCCAGTATGCCTGCAGAATAGTAGGGTATAGAAGGATATGATGGATGGTGGAGCTATGCCACACATGCTTTCAAATGTATGATGAAGGAGTTTGGATTTAGTTAGCAGGTCACGAGAATCCATTGCTGATTTATTTCTTAGCATTCTAGCACTTAAGTCAGTGAGTCTTGAAAAGCTGACTGCAATAGAGTGAGGGTTGAAACTTGAAAAAGTTAGAGATTGGGCAGTAGCAATACCTGTGAAGGCCAGTGCTTACTCTTATTTGATTAGACATCATGTGTGAAGAATTTTACCTTTAATATCTCACTTACTCCTCACAGTAATGTTGTGAGAACTGAAATAATACAGGTTAACATTGTTCAGCACAGAACCTGATCCATGGTGAGTCAGTGATCACGCTGTAAGCTCAGAGGAAAGTGCCCTTGTCTGCCTTTATGTGTGAACATTTAAATCCCATCTGTCAAGACTCCTGATGGTTGAGCATTGTTGCAGTTATTAACTGTATCAGTAACAATGTCAGCATTGATAGCATAGGCATAGAGTTATTTGAAAGTACATTGAATTGGCTCAGTTCTGGTACTTTCAAATAATTCTTTCTATGCTGCTCCTACTCTCTGACCACCCATATCAGAATACAAGTAGTGTTATGGGGAAATACATAGAAAATATATAGGAAATACTTTTATACGGAAAATATTCTGCTCCAGTCTCCATTGTTTATGCTTACGTATACAAAAATACATGAATATATATTCTTATAAAAAATTGGAACATAACAGAGATGACTATATCTCCTTGGACCACCTTCTGTCTATGTGTTCCTTTCCCCAGCCAGGTCTCCAAAATAATTAGTGTGTATCCTTTCAGAGCATTACCTGTACATTCGTATAAAAATATCTGTTTCAAACTTTTTTTGGTGTCTTTTTCTTTTTTTAACACAAAGGGCATCATTATACATGAGTTTTGCATCTTTTTTCATCCAGTAATGTCTTAATAAGCCTTTGCATATAATTATTTGGCTCTCTTACTCGACTTAAAAAAAAAATTGCTGTACCTTGATTTACTCATTCATTCCTAAACGGTTATTCAGATTGTTCTTTTAGTGATATACACTGAAGTGACATTCTTACATCCATGGAGTCGCAAAGAGTCGGACACGATAGAGTGACTGAACTAAACTGACATTCTTATATGCTCCTCTTTAAACACATATGCTTGTCCGTAGGTTGGACACTTTATATTGTTATAGATGGAGCTCTGGTACTTCATGATCAGCAACAAATTTTCCTTCCCAGCTGATGGTGCTAGCACCGGATAGTGACACCACAGTTGGGAACTGGCCTGCTGACTTAGCTGGAAGTGTAAATACACTTCTTAATACATCTTTCCATTATTCTCTTCAGTTAAAAAGAAAAAAAAGGTGGAGTAACATTTCTCTTCTCTGCTTCACATGTGGGGATGATAAAGTGAGATAATGCTGTAAGAAGTCTCATATAAATCTGAATTCTACAGTTAATGATTTTTCTCAAAAGCAGGAACTGTATTTTGTTCATCTTTGCATATTTAGAGCACATTACCTGGCTTACAGTGGGCAGTGTTTGTGGAATGATTCACAGACATTAAGGTTAACCAAAAAGTAGATTGAATTTATGAAAATTCCAGGCCAGTAGAAATTTCTTAGATCTTATACATAATCTGGAATCTTTGCATTTTTCATTGAAAACTTTCTACCTTTTTAGCCTTATCTCACTTCCCTTCTGCAGTACAGCTATAATTCTTCAAATTTATCCTATTCTTTCATGGTCTTTTCCCTAACACAAACAGTTGTCAGTGATATCCTGCAAGACTCTATGATTTATCTGTAATGGCCAAGTCCAAGTACTGTGTTCTTTGTGAAATTTCTCCTGCCTCTCCTCAGTTCCTGCGTTTTAGGCACTACTGCCTCCTGATCTCCACTGCTGCTTAGACACCTCTCAGTGCCGCACAGTGAATGTTACTGAACAACTGCATGCCTGCCTCTGGGACTGTGTGGAATGTCACAGAACCAGGCAGGGCTTAGAGCTTCAGAGATAAATTAGGTGGATCTGGAAAGTGAGATGCATGTTGTTCTTGCTGACTTGTGGGATTCAGCACATGTGGGGCAGGGGAAAACAATTAAGATCATCTATGATTACCCATGCCTCCCCTACTTCTCCAGCTTCACCCTGCATCACACTTTCTCCCTGTTCCTCTCACTCCCTGCCCTTCAGTGTGAGCCAGCTACTTGTGGTTACCCAGACTTGCCATGCTGTCTGATTCAAGTCTTTTCCCGGGCAGCTACTTATGTTTGAAATTTTCTTCCCCTCTTGCTTGTCCACCTGGTAAACGTATTTTTGTCTTCTAAGACCCAGCTTACATGTTGCCGCGTTTAATTAATCCTACCCTAAACTCTCCACTTCCTTCAGAATTGATTGGCCCCTCCTGTTTCTGCTGTGCACTGCAACACAGCTCAGTTACAGTTCAGTTATTATGTTTACTTGTTGATGTATTTGTCTTCCTCTACTAAAATGTAAATTTCTTGAGTGTTGAAAAGTGTGCTTTTATTAATATTTTCAGCACCCACTATAGTAGCGAGTGAGTAGTAGACACACAACAGTTGTTTGCATAAGCAATGTGTATACTATATATGAAAATATATAGCAATAATGCATTAGAAAATGTGTCATAAATCAAAATGTTGAGTAGATGATCACTTTCATGTATGTTCATAGTTTATATTGTTGTGAAAGTCATTCTAGATTTATGGATAAGTATTACATAATGAGATTTCTGGTTCTTTATTCAATTATATGATATTAAATTAAATATTCTCTAAGGGCATCTATAATTGGAGAATTGTGAAATATCTTTATATATAATAAATATGTTGAGATAGAAATTTCTGTATAGTTTTGAAATTATTCTTGATCATCTAATATAAAATTCATCCCCCATAACTATAACAAGATTAACAACCGACTTTTTAAAAGTTCCATAGTGTTAGATTTGAAAGACTGGCACATACTTAAGAAGATTATGTTAAGTTCGATGAGATGAACAGAAGAAACGGGTCAAGTAAGGGGCTGAAACTGCATGGGAATCGGTGAAATTTCTTCTAACTTTCTCTAAATCTTTATCTTAAAATGTCAATTTAGATTAATATTTTAGCCAAGTTATTGTAATTTTCCAATGTCATTGAGTCTTACTTAGTTCATTCCAAATGTTTATGGTGGATGTAAGATGAAAACTGGTTCTTCCAAGTGCTTTCATTTTCTTTTCTGCTCTTTTTTTCCCTTTACCTATAAATGGGAGCTCATTATCATATCACTTATACAGGAGATGGATTATCCAAAAATTATATTAAAAGGGGCATGCTCAGAAGTAACTTTGTTTCCATCTTAAAGCCCTAATGTATTGGAAAATAATAATGAAGTATGAATTGGAAAATACACACAAGGTAGTTAGTTATATAATTTGTTTTGATGAATTATAACCATTCTGCCTTAGATTTATTGCACTTTTCTTGATCCTTAGAAAATGGTAGCACTCACCACAAAACCACAGTACATAAATTGCCAAGTGTGGCTGACTTGCACATTCCTTTTAGAGGAACTTATAACTGCTAAACCTTTTAACCATAAGAAATGGTCAGTATTCATGGACTTGAGGCAGTGTATTAATGAGTAAATTGGGATTTTTTTTTTTTTAAGAGGAGATAGAGTGGGCCATTATGTTACTTCTTAGCCATTTGACATGTATAAAATTATACTATTAATATTTATTGTTTTTCTATAGAAAATAAATTACTACAGGCTTATAAAGTTGAGAATACATTTTCTGGTAATAATCCTTTGTTCTCTTTAAGCTTTTAAGTCACACTAAATCTGAACATGGTAAGTAATTCAAGTAAGTAGCATTTAGGTGACTTAATTTGGTGTGTTTCTATTATTTTATTTTTGCAAATATCTGTGTAAAGTGATTGAAGACTATAAGAGTGCTATGCTAAAGTTTATGCTAAAGAAGGATTATGCTTATTCTCTTTTTTATCGTAAATGGATAGTATTTGAATTTTAGATTTTTAAATGCCATAGCTATAATTCTTACATTTTAACTCTTAGGAAAATAATTTGATATTCTAGACTTTGGAGAGCAGCAAGTTTGCTTTGCTTTAATAAAGATGTAACA
>SJYQ01002767.1:28178-88129 GCA_006410935.1 Redunca redunca | reverse complement strand
CTTTGCTTTAATACAGAAGTAAAATCATGTTCCAAGAAATACAATTCTAATAATTTGCTGTTAAAAGTAATTTTGAAATTTTCATTCAATTACATTTGTAGATTATTTTAAAATTAATCAAATGTGAAGCATCAACTATTATATACCTGCTTGACATTTGATGAGATAGTTACATCGTCAGTAATGAAAGAGGTATTTAAAATAGTGTATATAGTTAGAAAGATAATACTTTTTTTTTTTTTTCAGTTTACTTCTGAAATCCTTATTAAGGCCAAAAAGTTTCAAAACTTGCTTTAACTTCAAAAAAAATTAGCAGCTAACTCACTGCACAGTCATCAGCCAGTCCATAGAAGAGACACAAGTTAAAATTAGTAATAAAAAACTATTAACATCATATTGACAACCAAGTACATAAGTTGAAACACTCTCCCTTCCCGTTAGACGTCCTGGGAAATTTAGTAATGGTTGTTGAGGTTGCTGCTAAGTCGCTTCAGTCGTGTCCGACTCTGTGCGGCCCCATAGACGGCAGCCCACCAGGCTCCCCCATCCCTGGGATCCTCCAGGCAAGAATACTGGAGTGGGTTGCCATTTCCTTCTCCAATACATGAAAGTGAAAAGTGAAAGTGAAGTCGCTCAGTCGTGTCCAACTCCTAGCAACCCCATGGACTGCAGCCCACCAGGCTCCTCTGACCATGGGATTTTCCAGGCAAGAGTACTGGAGTGGGTTGCCATTGCCTTCTCTGGTTGTTGAGGTTATGTGTCCCTAAAAAGCACCACTATAGTCAAAACTAAAAAATAGAACCCCACAGGACTTAATAAGAAAAATGGAATTGAGGTACAACACTCAGAATGTCATCAGTGAACATTTTAAAAAGTAGAAACCTTAAAAGGCATGATGCTGTAATTTTACACATCAAATGGCTAAGAAATATGTGTAAGTACTTATATAATATTTATACAAATAAATACTGTACTTTGCTTTTAAACAGTCCTAAAGTTTGCCTTATAGAAGGAACTTCCACATAGTTGTGGAAGCTTGTTATTGTGAAGAATGAATTTTTGAAATTGGAAAGAGTTGTGGATGGGTGTGACTGATTCCTCGAAGCTGCAGTAAGTTGAGGTTGCTGGCAGATGTTTGAGGTGTGTTCGTATTTACATTTTGAGTGTTCATAGGCAGCTTGTTTCAACTGAGTGTGGTTTTTTGCATTCACCTAGTGTTTCTGACAGATGAATTCACAGCAGAATTCATTTAGTGCTCAAATTGTTGCCTAATATATCAATTGCATTGATGCAGTTTCAAAACAGCTATTATAGCAGCACTCACATATAGCCAAGGGTAAGACAAACACTGTAGTTTGGAGGGATAGCTACCCCTTTTTATAGTAGTCTTTAATCTAGATGTATTCTGATCTTTATTTAGAGATTTATTACGACAGATACTTACTGAGCATCCACTACTTGCCTTCCACTTTCAAAATATTTAAGATACAGCAGTGAACAAGATAGTCTCTCCACTGTGAAACTAATATTACTTGTGTAAAAATTTATGTTTGTTGTCACAGGTTGGTTTTAAGAGGTAAAATTGGATAGATGAATGGGCCTCTGGTTTAAAAAAAAGAGTCTACTGGCCATCAAGACTTTTCTCTAACTCCCTAAATTATATATGTTTACAAGATAATTTTCTAGGGATCTGTCCAGGTCGAGATTCCATTGTTTATAGAAAAAAATTAGTATCTCTGGAGATCACTATGGAAATCAAGAATTAAATTTTAGGATAGTATACATGTTAAAATGGAACAACCTCTTACCTTATTGTCTATAAGCTAAAGGAGAGTCCCAGTGCAGTTGAGAAGTGAATTTTAGTTTTATATATTTTGTCCTGTTCTTCCATGATATTCAACATAAGCTATATTTTTCTTTGTTATAGTAGTAAATTTGTTCCGGTAAAACTCAACCATGTACAAACAGGGCAAAGATGAAATACGTATATCGATTTACACAATGATAGGCTAAACCATTCGTGTATCTCAAGGCCTTCTATAATAAAAGCCACTGTACACTTGCAGCCTTCATCAACCTTTCTCATCTTCTCTTGTAGATACTCCCCACCCGAAACTCTTTCTTCTTAATCCTCTTTCCTCCTGTCCCTCCTCCTTCTAGCCAAACAGGTGACTGACTCATTGTCTCCAGAACCTGCCTAGTATTTATTGGATTGCCTTGCTTCATACTTCAACCTTGTGATGATTCAAGGCCCTTCCACCTCTTCCTTCAGGCCTGAGAGCACTCTGAACACCTATAGCACAGTTTATACCACTTATCTGGCACTTATTTTCAACCTAATATTTGGTTTTCAGGTAGCTTTGTCTGAGTTATCCAATTAAGATAAATGATTTGTCCCATATACATGGGAAAGGAAGGCCTCAAAGGCTTTGTTAGCCAAGTAATGTCTTTGCTTTTTAATATGCTGTCTAGGTTGGTCATAAATTTTCTTCCAAGGAGCAAGCGTCGTTTAATTTCATGGCTGCAGTCACTATCTACAGTTATTTTGGAGCCAAAAAAAAAGTCTGTCACTGTTTCCATGTTTCCCCATATATTTGCCATGAAGTTATGGAACCAGAGTTTATACTTAACCAACCATTTAATTGTCTCATTTTAGTAAATGAGACAACCCCTGCTGATATAGAATTGTGGGTGAAATATTTAGCAGTGTTACTTATGTTTTTAGCTATTAACATGTTCTTTCACCAGAAAATTATAGAAACAAATAGTTAAAACAGAATGTTGTTTCTTGAAATTCTACTGCTTAGGAAAGTTTTAAGCTTACCTGAGAGTAACCCTCTTCCAACAACACAAGAGAAGACTCTACACACGGACATCACCAGATGGTTGACACCGAAATCAGATTGATTATATTCTTTGCAGCCAAAGATGGAGAAGCTCTATACAGTCAGCAAAAACAAGACCGGGAGCTGACTGTGGCTCGAATTATGAACTCCTTATTGCCAAATACAGACTGAAATTGAAGAAAGTGGAGAAAACCATTAGACCATTCAGGTACTTCCTAAATCAAATCCCTTAATACTATACAGTGGAAGTGAGAAATAGATTTAAGGGACTAGATCTGATAGACAGAATGACTGATGAACTACGGATGGAGGTTCGTGACATTGTACAGGAGACAGGGATCAAGACCATCCCCACGAAAAAGAAATGCAAAAAAGCAAAATGGCTGTCTGGGGAGGGCTTACAAATAGCTGTGAAAAGAAGGGAAGCAAAAAGCAAAGGAGAAAAGGAAAGATATACCCATTTGAATGCAGAGTTCCAAAAAATAGCAAGGAGAGATAAGAAAGCCTTCCTCAGCGATCAATGCAAAGAAATAGAGGAAAACAATAGAGTGGGAAAGACTAGAGATCTCTTCAAGAAAATTAGAGATACCAAGGGAACATTTCATGCAAAGATGGGCTCAATAAAGGACAGAAATGGTATGGACCTAACAGAAGCAGAAAATATTAAGAAGAGGTGGCAAGAATACACAGAAGAACTATACAAAAAAGATCTTCATGACCCAGATAATCACTATGGTGTGATCTTCAACCTAGAGCCAGACATCCTGGAATGTGAAGTCAAGTGGGCCTTAGGAAGCATCACTACGAACAAAGCTAGTGGAGGTGATGGAATTCCAGTTGAGCTATTTCAAATCCTGAAAGATGATGCTGTGAAAATGTTGCACTCAATATGCCAACAAATTTGGAAAACTCAGCAGTGGCCACAGGACTGGAAAAGATCTGTTTTCATTCCAATCCCAAAGAAAGGCAATGCCAAAGAATGCTCAAACTACCACACAATTGCACTCATCTCGCACACTAGTAAAGTAATGCTTAAAATTCTCCAAGCCAGACTGCAGCAGTACATGAACCATGAACTTCCAGATGTTCAAGCTGTTTTTAGAAAAGGCAGAGGAACCAGAGATCAAACTGCCAACATCTGCTGGTACATCGAAAAAGCAAGAGAGTTCCAGAAAAACATCTATTGACTGCTTTATTGACTATAAAGCCTTTGACGGTGTGGACAATAAACTGTGGAAAATTCTGAAGGAGATGGAAATACCAGACCACCTGACCTGCCTCTTGAGAAACCTATATGCAGGTCAGGAAGCAACAGTTAAAACTGGACATGGAGCAACAGACTGGTTCCAAATAGGAAAAGGAGTACGTCAGGCTATATATTGTCACCCTGCTTACTTAACTTATATGCAGAGTGCATCATGAGAAATGCTGGGCTGGAGGAAGCACAATCTGGAATCAAGATTGCCGGGAGAAATATCAGTAACCTCAGATATGCAGATGACACCACCCTTATGGCAGAAAGTGAAGAGGAACTAAAAAGCCTCTTGAAAATGAAAGAGGAGAGTGGAAAAAGTTGGCTTAGAGCTCAACATTCAGAAAACGAAGATCATGGCATCTGGTCCCATCACTTCATGGGAAATAGATGGGGAAACAGTGGCTGACTTTTATTTTTCTGGGCTCCAAAATCACTGCAGATGGTGATTGCAGCCATGAAATTAAAAGACGCTTACTCCTTAGAAGGAAAGTCATGACCAACCTAGATAGCATATTCAAAAGCAGAGACATGACTTTGTCAACAAAGGTCCATCTAGTCAAGGCTATGGTTTTTCCAGTGGTCATGTATGGATGTGAGAGTTAGACTATAAAGAAAGCTGAGTGCCAAAGAATTGATACTTTTGAACTGTGGTGTTGGAGAAGACTCTTGAGAGTCCCTTGGACTGCAAGGAGATCCAACCAGTCCATCGTAAAGGAACATCCTGGGTGTTCATTGGAAGGACTGATGCTGAAGCTGAAACTCCAATATTTTGGCCACCTGATGTGAAGAGCTGACTCATTTGAAAAGACCCTGATGCTGGGAAAGATTGAGGGCGGGAGGAAAGGGGGAAGACAGAGGTTGAAATGGTTGGATGGTATCACCGACTCGATGGACATGGGTTTGGGTGAACTCCAGGAGTTGGTGATGGATAGGGAGGCCTGGGGTGCTGCGGTTCATGGGACCACAAGAGAGTCGGACATGACTGAGTGACTGAACTGAACTGAGAGTAACATTTTTTTATTCATTAATAAGACTTTGATACTAAAGGGCAACACTTTGTCAGGTTTAAATTATATAAATCTAAGTAGTTTATATAAGGTATATTACCAGTTACTCCTTTTTTAAAAGTTGGATCTCTGGGAATTTAGCTTTGCTCCGTCATTTACTTTGTATGGTACCTCCTCGTCAGGGGCAGGTGACTAGAATCTTTTACATATCTGTATAGTCATCATTTGGGAGTTTTGTTTGTTTTTTAATCTTTTATCAAAGTTTGTTAAAAAGTAACACATCTCATCTAAATCTGTAACTTCAGTGGTAGAATAGTAATGTTTACTCCATCCCCTCCACTCTCACATCTCACCATTTCCCCTAGGATTATAATTGCAAGAGCTTTATTGTTTTATTGGACTTGATGGAAAGCCAGCTTTTAGTCATACGTGATTAATATTCTATAGCTCTTTCATTAGCAACATACACACTTTTCTTCCCAAAAGACCAGTTTGGAAAGAACCTTGGTGATATAGTCCACCCCTCATAATCTATTAACTGGGTAGGCTGATAGTATTTACAGGGAAAAGTAGTATAAATATTGAATACAGATTTAAGCAAAAACTATGAAATAAGTAATTGGGCAGATGGACATAGGAGTAGAGAAGGATGGTTATATTATGGCATGAGAACTAAGTTACAAAGCTAATTCTTCATTTTCCATAGTAGGAAATCCATAGAAAATGTGTAAAATTGAAAAAAATCAAGAAATAGCCCTATAAATCATCTTGTATAGGAATGTGAAGAAACAGCTTAGTGTTGACACTGGAATATGGAATAGGATAGAAATGGAGAGGCATGAGGCAGGGAAACTTGGTTTCCCCAATAAACTTTGTAATACTGTTTGGCTTTTAAAAACTATGTATGTATGTTCTTCTTTAAATATTTATTTAAATTTTTTATTATAGGGTAGGTCAAAAAATTAAGATAATCTTAAAATCAATTTTTGTATACAATGTTTAGTATTTGAGCTGGAAGGAACGTTGGCCTTTTAGGGAAAAATTAATAATGACTGTAATTTTCATATAAAATATAACCAAGAATATTTTTCTTTGTGTATTCTTAAATTATATGGTAGAATTGTCTCGTCTACACTAGTTAATTAATGCCAGCACCAAAGATGCCTTTCAGATGTTTATCTGCAGCACAGAACTCTGAGCTCCAGGTCCATCTATCCCAGCTCCCTCTGTGATATCACTGTTTTGAGGTTGTAAAGGTACCCTAGACTCAGTATGTTCAAAACTATACTCTGTTTTGTTTTCTTGGACCTTTTCTAGTTTGTTCCTTAGTTTATAGATGGGACCAACCAACCATCTGAACAAATAAAAAAGCAACCTTTACAACCTCCTTCTTTACCCCAATATCTAATCCATCTTCAAGTTCTATTAAATTTTACTTCCTAATTATCCCTTCAGTTTTTCCTTCTACTCAGTGTCCATTGCTGTCTCTACACTTACAAAGTATTAACTGTTTCTTAGCTAGTTCAGTTCAGTCTCTCAGTCATGTCCAACTTTGCAACCCCATGGACTGCAGCATGCCAGGACTCCCTGTCCATCACCAACTCCCGGAGCTTACTCAGAGTCATGTCCGTTGAGCTAGTGATGCCATCCAACCATTTCATCCTCTGTCATCCCCTTCTCCTGCCTTCTTAGCTAGACTAAAGCATTTTTCTAACTGGTCTTCTCATCTTTTGCCATTTTCTCCATACTGTAGCCATTCTTCACACATACATGATTTCTTGATCATGTCACCTTCCTGCCTCTTTCAGTTTCTTCTCATTACCCTGAGAATAAAACCTCCAAATTTTAAGGCACTATAAAGGCACTGCATGATTCGGCTCCTACCTTTTTCCTGCTGCTGCTGTCTATAGTTTTTCCTAATATACTCCCTTGTAGTCTGTTTTTGAATGATGTGAAGGAGATGAAAAACATTACTGTGTCAGCAATGAGATAGACTGAGATAGCATTCAGCAGATCTGGTAGCAGAAGGCAGACAAAAGATAAAATAGTGGGCAAGTTAAAATAGTTATCTAAATTATTAGCTTGTTTTGATGTGTCTTTAATCCAGGAATTTCTGTGACCTGGAGAGCAAGGGTATGGACTGTAATACTTGTATCTCCAGCATGGTTATCTGCTGCGTACTAGGCACTCCTTAAATTCACGGATTGTGAGTGGATGATGATAGTCCAATTTTAAATATCCAAGTACCTCATAAATGCTCAAATTTTGTTCAGACCTGTAAGTCCTGTTGCTTTTCTTTGTTGTTGTTGTTTTTTGATCTGGAGGCTATGGTCTCTTCTTGGGAGTACGGTTAACAGTTACATGTGTCATACTACTGTTACAGTCCTGGAAAAATTCACCATAATAAACGGTAGTGAAAATGAAGACTTGATTATCATAACGTGAAGTCTGAGCCATTAACTGGTACTTAGTACTCTGCACTGTCATAATACTGAGAGGTTAGAAATAAGTTGCTTACATACTCTAGGAAAGGAAATAACATGGCACATTTTTTAAATCTTTCCAGTATACTTATGGTTGGGTTTGTAAGTGCTGTATATACTCTGCTGGGCTTCCCAGGTGCCTCAGTGGTAAAGAATCCTCCTGCCAGTGCAGGAGACACAGGTTCAATCCCTGGGTCAGGAAGATCCTCTGGCGGAGGAAACGGTAATCCTCTCCAGTATTCTTGCCTGGAAAATTCCATGGACAAGGGAGCCTGGCAGGCCGCAGTCCATGCAGCTGCAGAGTCAGACACAACTCAGCGACTACACGCAGCACACAGCAGCACATGCACTCTGCTACCATTTAAAATCATTGAGAGAGAACTTATTCTTCCCAGGCTATTTGAGCTGGCAGCAGGTTAGGTGCCAAAATTTTACCCCTATTGTTAGGATCATTCCTGTAAAGCATGATTTCTTTATTCTTTTCTCAGAAAAGCAGTCATTTTGCATCTTAACCATAGAAAATGCATTTCTGTTTATTATTAGAAATAATTTTCCAGATTAAATTGTAAGGTATTTCTAGGTTTTCCTTTCAAAATTAAATAAATACCTGTTTGTTTCAACAGTGTGTTTAGTTATAAAGCTTATTCACTCACCCACAGGCTACATTTAAAAATAGTTATCTGGCTTTGTTCTTAAAGTCTGCTTTTGGTGGATGCAGAATATGGGTTAATTGTTTCTTTTCCCTTTCAGCACTTGAATTTTGTCTTTTCAGTATCTTCTGGCCTTCACTGTTTTTGATGAGTAGTCAGCCTTCATTTAAATTGTTGTTGCCCTTTATTTTATTTCTTTGACTGCTTTCAGGATTTTCTTTTTCTTTGGTTTCCAGCACTGTGACTATTATGCCTATGTGTGATTTCTCTGGCTTTTCCTGTTTAAGACTTGCTGATCTTCTTGATCAAGATCTTTTTGCTTGTTTGTTGTGTTTAAAGCAGACTCTGACCAATTTTATTATAGAACATTTTTCCATGATTGACTTTTCATTAATCTGTTTTGGCATGCTTCCAATGATACCAAATCAGCTGGATCAGTGATAGTCATGGTGTGTATTCTGGTATTTCCCACACCCTGTGCCCAATTCAACATTATTGCCACTGCAGATGGATACCAGTTTTGGCTGACATAGCATAATTCTCTGTTTCAGATTTCTTCAACCTGGGCAGTTGTTGATGAGGATAACCAGTTTTACATTGCCTCATCTTACCATTTTCAGAGCCTCCATGAACCCCAACATGTGCTTGCCACTTTTCTTAAGGAGTTGGAATCTTGGGTTGATACAGAGTCTAGAGTTGAGTGATTTAGGCAACTTTATTGTCTTCCTTGTGACCACCGTCTTCCTGCTTTAGGTATGAGATGGCTCCCAACCAAGAGCCTCCAAGATGGACAGGGAGCCAGTCAAGTTCTTCTTGATTTGTGAATTTAGATCTTTTACTAACTTGGGGAAATTTTTAGACACTGTTTCATTAAATACTTTTTTCTATCCCATTCTCTGTCCCCTTTCCTTCTGGAATTCCAATTATAGGTATGTTAAGAGTTACTGATTCTTTCTCACAGGTCCCTGAGGTAGGTTCATTTCCCTGGCTCAGTCATTTTTTTTTCCTCCATCCTTAAGGTTCTAATGATTTCTATTGCTGTGTCTTCAAGTTCACTGACTCTTTTGTCATTTCCAATTTGTGATTAAACCTAGCCAGTGGGTTTGATTTCAGACATTTTATTTTTCACTTCTTGAATTTGCATTTCTTTTATAGTTTTTTTTTCCTCCTTGACTGAGAAATCTAAGCATATTGGCCCTTACATTCCTGAACATAGTTAAAATAGCTGCTTTAAAATCCTTATGTGCTAATTCTAGCATCTGGGTCATCTTGGGCTTGGTCTCCCTCGGTTGCCTTTCTCTTGACAATGGGTCAGTTTTTCCTGTTTCTTATGTGTAATAATTTTAGATTATAACTTGGATGTTATGAAGGACACATTGTAGAGACTGAAGTTTATTGTGTTCCTTTAGAATGTGCTGATGTTTGGTTAGTGGTTTGCATGCTTGCTTGTTTGTTTTAGTAGGCAGTTAACTTGGCTGAACTTAAACTACAAACTGAAACCTCACTTCTGTTACTTTAACCTTAGCTTGATTGCTTGGAATCTCAAGTCTGTACAGTTTGGGAACCAGAGATATGTGTAGATATTATACACAAAATTTGGTGTTTCTCTCCTTTTGGTGATTTACTTGCTAGGTTTTCAGCTATTGTGGTCATGCCAAAATCTGTCCTTTGGTTCATTAAGCGAATTAGACTGAAGATTGACTTGTTTGGGCTTTTGCTGCACAAAAACAACTGGGATGTGCTCTCTGGGTAGAAACCGTTTAAAAAATGGAAAGTCACCCCATGGTGTCTACTTCTTGCAACTACTGACTCACTTCTCCTCCCAACCCCCAGCACCACCACTCCCACTTGCTGTGTCTGTTTTCAGGCTCTTTATGTTTTGTCTAGTTACAGAAGTTACTTGTGAGAGCATCAGCCCAGTAGGAGCTACTTTGCCATTTCAGGAAATGGAATCCCTAAAATAGAACTGTGCTTTTGAACAAATTTCTTGTTAGTATACTTGATAGTCATGTAAGAGCTTTTTCAAAGAACTTCAGAGATTTCTGTATATATGTTAATAATGAGTTTAAATTTATTTTCATCCTCTTTTAAATAAGAAAGATTGTCCTGAATTTAGACTGAGGATTTATTTGCCTCTCCTTCAAATTATAATTTCCAAATCTAGATTACTTGAAATGGATTTTAGAAGCAAAATACATGAAGAACCCATGCAGTAAAACCTTTATTTCATCCAACGAATGTCACATCTTGGACCTAGGTCCCGGGAATACAGCTGCAAACTTCGAAGTTCTTGATCCTGTGGAGCTAATGCCTTGAGGTTAGGCGGGTAGGTAGATAGGTGGATGCGTCGGTATTGGTAAAACGCTATGAAGTAAAAGCAAGGTATGAAGCTGTGATAGGGTGCGAGAGGAGAGGCGTGGCAATAGTTTAGGTGGAAAGATTGGTCAAGGAAGCAATCTGATCAGAGATCTTAGTGAAGTGTGAGAGAGCCATGCAAATATCTGAGGGGAAAGGGTTCCAAGCAAAAGGGGCCACACGTCTAAAAGCCCCAAGGGAGGAGTGCGGTTAGCTTCTCTTTGAGGAATAGCCAGTGTGAGGGAACTCAGCGTGGAACTGAGGGGACAAAGACAGTGGCAGGAGATGAAGTCCCAGGTGGTAGTGAGCCAGGGGTCTTGTGTTACAGGATTCTACACTGGGGAAATGATTGTTCGGATTTACTTTTCACAAGGATCACTCTGTTCAGTAGAGTAAGAAGTAGGGGTGGAACAGAGAGTTAAGCAGGGAGGAGACCTTAGCAGTAGCAGTCTAGGTGAGCTGTGATCATGGCTTGAATAAGAGCAGTAATAGAGGTGGGAAGATGTGATCAGATCCAGAATAATTCTTTTGCAGATAGCCAGCAAAACTTGATGATAGATTAGATATGGCATGTGAGAAGGATCAACTGAGTGACTGATGGTACCGTATATGGAGGTGAAAGAGACTGGGAAAGATCTGGTCTGGGTAGGGGAAATTAAGAGTTCAATTTTGGACATACTAAGTTTCAAGTGAATTTTAGATATCCAGATGTAGATGTGAAGAAAGCAGCTGGTCATGTAGCCTGAAACTCAAGGGAGAAAAAGCTCCCTTGGAGTTGGACATAGAGATTTGCAAAGCCTTTGTTTAAATAGTGTGTTTGGTTGAGATTACCTTGACGAGGAATATAGGTGTAATCAAAAAGAAACCCTAGGTCTGAACTGCATAACTAACCGAAGTTTAGATGTCCGGAGGAGGATCTGACAAAACTGACAAGGAACTGCCAGTGGGTGGGTAGAAACCCAGAAAAGTATAAATCTCAGAAGCCAAGTAAAGAAATTGTTTAGAGAATGGGAGTGGTTGACTGGTTTATAAACTGAAGAGAGATCTAGTGAGATGAGGCCTGAGGAGTGACATTAAGTTTAACAATCTGAAGATCCTGGGCAACTTTGATAAGTAGTTTCAGTGGAGAAAAACTATGAAAACCTGACTTGGTAGATTCTAAAGTGATAAGAGGGAGGAAATGAAGACCAAGTATAAACCATCCTTTCAAGGAGTTTAGCCTGAAAGAGGGAATGGGCAGATAAATATGAGTTGATAGCTGGAGTGAAGTCCAGAGAGACTTTCTCAAAATCAGCAACACTGTAGCATGTTTACTGTCCCTTATATTATGTTTAAATATCATTTATGAATTTCCAGTACTCTTCTTTTCTCTTGCAACCCATTTGTAGAAATATTAACATTGGATGCTAAAATATTGTGTGTGTGTGTGTGTGTGTGTGTGTGTGTGTTTGAAATAGATTGGGAAAATCTGTAATGCAAATAATTTGGTTTGGCAGTGCTTTTACCTAGGAGATGTAACTAAGCTGAAGTCACACAGACAAAAGAATTCAGGAAAAATTAACCAAATGATGATAAAAAGTTTGAAAGTCTTTACCAAACATGATATCCAAATGAGCTTTTATTCTATTGAGGATTCAGGAGTTCTGTCATAACTAAATTAACTCAAAAGTGTTTTAATATCTACTGTTATGCTAAAAACTGTCTACAGAGTGCTAGGTGTGCAATAAGGGACATGAGAGACCAATTTCTGTATTCATGGAGTTTATAGATTTGTATTTAAGCTTATGGAAAAGAGAAATATTACAGATAAGAAATTTGTTTTAAAGAGATCGTCTTATTGTTAAATTTATTCTAAAATGAATTGTATTTTAATTATTGTGCAAATAGTATGATTTTAAATATTTTAATATGTTATATAGGTTTAATATATTTATATGCTATTTATATCCCAAAGAGGCTTTAAGATTAAACATGGTTTATGTTAAGAATGTTAGGGATATAAATAAATTTGGTATTTCTCAACTTGGACCATACATTAGAATCACTTGGGGGGCATTTAAAAATCCATATGCTCATGTTGCTCCCAACCAATCAAATCAGAACCTTTAGGGTTGGAGCTCAAGCATTAGTATTTTAAAATACTGATTTAATAGAGACAGAGGGAATAAAATGCTACCAAGGCCCTGAGAATGAATTGATTACACATTTAAGGATTAAGTACATCTGAAAATTAAGACAAAATATCATATATTTTTTGACTTACAGATTATTTTTAGATAGAGCATGCAAAGCTATTTGTAGAACCAAACTTTTTTAGGATCCAAAGTTTAAACAACTTGAGTAGAATAAATAAGATTACTCCCTTAGGCTCTCCTCTGATAATTAAGAAAAAAATCAGTGACGTTACTCATTTTTTCCCTTTTAAAACAACCTTGACAGTAATTTTTTATTTGAATGCCTTTAAGCACATCCATTATAAAGCACACACAAATACATAGGAATTAGAAAATTTTAAAGTTTGCCATCAGTAGTTATAAACTGAAAAGACAGTATAACTATACTGGAAGCATTATAAGACTAAGTATTTTTATAATTTATACTAAATAGATACTAAAGCACATACCCTTTTGTATTGAAAATTTAAATCCATGATAATATTAATTCTATAACAGTTCTCATTAAAATTTTTTTTTCTTTCTTTCACAGAAAATGCTTGGACAGAAGAGATGAGTACTGTTCCCACTAAGGCCTAGAATTGCCTGTTGTACAGATAGTCCTGATCAGGCAGTACACGAATGGCCCAAGGAAGCCACCAAATTGATTTTCAGGTTTTACATGACCTGCGACAAAAATTCCCTGAAGTACCTGAAGTTGTTGTATCCAGGTGCATGTTACAGGTCAGTGTTTAATGATTTCTGAATTTATTAATACATGGTATTTTTTTAAACAATGGAAGAAAACACTTTTATCTTCTTTGGCATTAGTGCAGTATGATGGAGAGATGAGCTTTGATGTCTGATAGTCATTTAGCCTTTAGCAGGTTCTAGGCTTTCTGTTTCCCATCTGTCATATGGATAATACCTGCCTTGTAAAGTAGATGTGAGGATTAAGTGAGATCTTATATAAAGCATTAATATATGGTCCACATTTACGATGAGCTTGCTTGACTCCTCCCTTACCCAGTTTTGCCAGCAGAACTTTTAAAAATTCCAGGTCTTCCATTTCATAGGGGTGGGATGGTTTGGGAGAATGGCATTGAAACATGTATAATATCATATAAGAAATGAATCGCCGGTCTAGGTTCGATGCAGGATACAGGATGCTTGGGGCTGGTGCACTGGAACGACCCAGAGAGATGGTATGGGGAGGAGGTGGGAGGGGGGTTCAGGATTGGGAACATGTGTACACCCGTGGCGGATTCATGTTGATGTATGGCAAAACCAATAAAGTATTGTAAAGTAAAAAAAAAAAAAGCAAAATTTAAAAAAATAAATAAAATAAAAATTAAAAAAAAAGAAAATGAGAAAATCATTAAATAAGGAATCAGGAAATTTGGGATCTAATCCTAAATGGTGCCCTAAGCATATTTTACGAGTAATATGCCTTCTTTTGTCCTTTAGTTTTCTTATCTGTAAAATGAAGGGATTTGACTAGACAATGCCTGAAGTCCCAATCTAAAGAAAAAAGTTTATTTTTATCTTTTTTAATTTACTCTGTAAGTTTTCCATTTAATATCACTCTAATACATTTTTAGATTTTTCTTAGTACATACAATTTTAGAAATACATAATTCTAAATATTTTGTGATAGTGTACTTTCTCATTTGATTAAACTGGAAATCTTTCTATCAAGAACAGTGTTTTAGCTTGTTCAAATGGAGATAAAAAACAGTGATTGGGGCTCAGACATATTTACTCATGCTGAATGATTTTTAAAGTTTTAAATTACATGAAACTTGAAGAGGCTCAATATCTGTATTTGGTATCAAGTAACTCCATTTTGTTCACACTCTGTCACCTATTCTCTGTACACTTAATTAGCCTACCACCTTTAGTCTAACCCAGTTTGGTCTTTCCAATCTGTCCTTCTCACTTCTGCTAGAAATGTCCTTTTAAATTCAGATTTTATCGTATATTTACCTGCTTAAAAGCCCCATGGTTGTTACCCATACCCTTCAGAGTAAACCTGATAAATCTTGATGAGGGCATACTAGATCTGTGATCTAAAATCCTTCCGCCTTCTGCAGCATGACCTCTTGCCTAGTCCTTCCTCCCTCATACCCTTTGCCATAATCATCCTCAGCTACTTGGAATTCTCAAAATATGTCTGGCTCTTTCTGTGGTACATTATTTAAAAGCATATGTTTTGAGTTAATAGTACTCTATTGTATATTTGAAATTTGCTAAAAGAGCAGATCATGAGTATTCTTACTGCAAAAAAAAAAAAGGAAGAAAGAAAAAATTGGCTGTGTGGAGTAGTAGATGTGTTGATTGTGGTAATCATTTCACAACATATAAGTATATTAAATCCTCCCACTGTAACCTTTAAAAAGAATCATGTTGTCCAACCTAAATATATACAGTTTTTATTTATCCATCATAACTCAGGTAAAGCTAAGGGGAAATAATTTTTAAAATTTAATAACAAGTAGCATATGTTTTGTGAGTAAAAAAGACTTGAATTCAATATTTGACAGTTAATAGCAGCAATTGGATTAACTTCTCTGACCCTCATTTTCTTCAAGTGTACACTGGAAACTTTTTAAAAAACTTCACAGAGAATTAAATGTGATAATGCAGGAAAGTAGCTAGTAGGATAACTGATTCATAATGAGTGCTCAAGTAATGTTAGCAACCAATGTGAAAAGCAGTAATAATAGTGGAAGGCCCATAATGAATACTTGGTGAGTGACTCAGTAGTCCATATTTGTTGATATCAGATGTGTACTGAAAATGAAAGAGGAAGGAAGGGTAATAAAAATGGAGTCAAAAACTAAAGAAAGTCTGAAAAGGAGCAGCAGCAGTGAGGGGGCGGTATCTTCTCCTGCAACTCAAGTTCAGTTCAGTTCAGTTCAGTTCAGGCGCTCGGTCATGTTCAACGCTTTGCAACCCCGTGGACTGCAGCACACCAGGCCTCCCTGTCCATCACCAACTCCCAGAGTTTACTCAAACTCTTGTCCATTGAGTTGGTGATGCCATCCAGTCATCTCATCCTCTGTCATCCCCTTCTCCTTCTGACTTCAATATTTCCCAGCATTGGGGTCTTTTCAAATGAGTCTGTTCTTCAGATCAGGTGGCCAAAGTATTGGAGTTTCAGCTTCAGCATCAGTCCTTCAATGAATATTCAGGACTGATTTCCTTTAGGATGGGCTGGTTGGATCTCCTTGCAGTCCAAGGGACTCTCAAGAGTCTTCTCCAAAACCACAGTTCAAAAGTATCAATTCTTCAGTGCTCAGCTTTCTTTATGGTCCAACTTTCACATCCATATATGACTACTGGAAAAACCACACCTTTGACTAGATGGACCTTTGTTGGCAAAGTAGTGTCTCTGCTTTTTAATATGCTGTCTAGGTTGGTCATAACTTTCTTCCAAGGAGCAAGTGTCTTTTAATTTCATGGCTGCAGCCACTACCTGCAGTGATTTTGGAACCTCCCAAAATAAAGTCAGCCACTGTTGCCACTGTTTCCCCACCTATTTGCCATGAAGTGATGGAACCTGATGCCATGATCTTAGTTTTCTGAATGTTGAGTTTTAAGCCAACTTTTTCACTCTCCTCTTTCACTTTCATCAAGAGGCTCTTTAGTTCTTCTTTGCTTTCTGCCATTAGGGTGGTGTCATCTGCATATCTGAGGTGATGGATATTTCTCCCAGCAATCTTGATTCCAGCTTGTGCTTCATCCAGCCCAGCATTTCTTATGATGTACTCTGCATATAAGTTAAATAACCAGGGTGACAATATACAGCCTTGACGTACTCCTTTTCCTATTTGGAACCAGTCTATTGTTCTATGTCCAGTTCTAACTGTTGCTTCCTGACCTGCATACAAGTTTCTCAGTATTTGTGCCTTGAGAACTATTTCATGAATAGTATGAAAAGGCAAAAATATAGGGCAAATATAGGAGTTCAAAGATGAACTCCCCAGGTCAGTAGTGCCCAACATGCTGCTGGAGATCAATGGAGAAATAACTCCAGAAAGAATGAAGAGACGGAGCCACAGCAAAAACAACGCCCAGCTGTGGATGTGACTGGCAATGGAAGTGAAGTCCGATGCTTTAAAGAGAAGTAGGAACCTGGAATGTCAGGTCCATGAATCAAGGCAAATTGGAAGTGGTCAGACACGAGATGGCAAGAGTGAACATCAGCATTCTAGGAATCAGCAAACTAAAATGGATGGGAATGGATGGATTTAACTCAGATGACCATTCCATCTACTACTGTGGGCAAGAATCCGGGATCTTAAAGGAAATGGAGTAACCATCATAGTCAACAAAAGAGTCTGAAATGCAGTACTTGGAGGCATTCTCAAAAAGGACAGAAGAATGATCTCTTCGTTTCCAAGGCAAACCATTCAATATCACAGTAATCCAAGTCTATGCCCCAACCAGTAACGCTGACAAAGCTGAAGTTAAACGGTTCTATGAAGACCTACAACACCTTCTAGAACTAACACCCCAAAAAGATGTCCTTTTCATTAAGGGGACTGGAATGCAAAAAGTAGTAAGTCAAGAAATACCTGGAATAACAGGCAAATTTGCCCTTGGAGTACAGATTGAAGCAGGGCAAAGGCTAATAGAGTTTTACCAAGAGAACACACTGGTCATAGCAAACACCCTCTTCCAACAATACAAAAGAAGACTCTACATATGGACATCACCAGATAGTCAATGCCAAAATCAGATTGATTATATTCTTTTCAGCCAAAGATGGAGAAGCTCTATACAGTCAGCAAAAATAAGACCGGGAGCTGACTGTGGCTCAGATCAGGAACTTCTTATTGCCAAATTCAGACTTAAATTGAAGAAAGGAGGGAAAACCACTAGACCATTCAGGTATGACCTAAATCAAATCCCTTATGGTTATACAGTGGAAGTGAGAAATAGATTCAAGGGATTAGATCTGATAGACAGAGTACCTGAAGAACTATGGATGGAGGTTCATGACATTGTACGGGAGGCAGTGATCAAGACCGTCCCCAAGAAAAAGAAGTGCAAAAAGGCAAATGGTTGTCTGAAGAGGCCTTACAAATAGCTATGAAAAGAAGTGAAGTGAAAGGCAACAGAGAAAAGGAAAGCTATAAGCATATGAATGCAGAGTTCCAAAGAATAGCAAGGAGAGATAAGATAGCCCTCCTCAATGATCAATGCAAAGAAATAGAGGAAAACAATCGAATGGGAATGACCAGAGATCTCTTCAAAAAAAATTCAAGATACCAAAGGAACATTTCATGCAAAGCTGGGCACAATAAGGGACAGAAATGGTGTGGACCTAACAGAAGATATTAAGAAGAGGTGGCAAGAATACACAGAGCTATACAACTCGGGTATCTCTTCCTAATTTTTTAAATCACGTTCTCTGATAAGACTGTACTGAGAATGTTCACTGAATCATTGAAAAATAGAAAAATACTATCTTCTTCAATAAAATTGTGTAAGATTTGCTACTGAGAGAACTGTCCAGAATGTGGAGGGAGGGAGGAGAGAGAACTCTTAAAGTATAATCTTCAGGGTGTATTAAGTTAAATAAAATGTAGAGTAGATATATATCAATGCATCTATAAATAAATATACATATGTATATATATTTGCCCCTGTTTGCATGAGGAAATACTGGAAGGATTAAAAATGAAATAAAAGATGGGTTATCCATGGTGGGCAAGAAGGAACAGACCAGATGAGAGGAAACTTCTCAATGTGTATCTTTTAGTGTTGTTTTGATCTTTGTAAATAAATTACCTATTTTTTTAAAAGATAAAATAAGTAAACAGGTTTTTAACTACCAAAAAACAGAAAATGAATAATCTAGAATTTCTTTTGGGCATTCAGTAGTGTCAACTTCAATATATTAATCTGGTTTTATGAAAACACAACTCTATATGACATGCTTCCCAATACCCAGCTCTTTTAAATTGAGTTGATAATCTTTCTGGGCATTCAAGCAATATTATCTTCTAGCTAATTTAACAAAAATGTGACAAGTGACGGATGAAGAAGACTCCTCTAGGGATACAACTAGGGTGTGAATCTTCCCAAATTTAGAAAGTTACTTTTAAACTGTCACAGCGAATAAACTACCTCTAAACGTAGTGTTAAATAGCTCTTATTTAGTGACAGTTTTTCTTTGGGGAGCTGCTCTCCCTTACTCAAGCTTCCCAGGTGGTGCTAGTGGTAAAGAACCTGCCTTGCCAGTGAAGGAGACCTAAGAGACCTGGGTTCGATCCCTGTGTTGGGAAGATCCCCTGGAGGAGGAAATGGCAACCCAATCCCAGTATTTTTGCCTGGAGAACCTCATGGACAGAGAAGCTTGGCGGTCTGCAGTCTATGGTGTAACAAAGAGTCGAACATCACTGAAGACGCTTGCTCCTTGGAAGATAAGCTAAGACAAACCTAGACAGTGTATTAAAAAGCAGAGATACTACTTTACCAACAAAGATCCTTATAATCACAGCTATGATTTTTCCAGTAGTCATGTATGGATGTGAGAGTTGAACCATAGTGAAGGCTGAGCACTGAAGAACTGATGCTTTTGAACTGTGGTGTCGGAGAAGACTGTTGAGATTCCCTTGGACTGTAAGGAGATCCAACCAGTCCATCCTAAAGGAAATCAACCCTTAATATTCATTGGAAGGACTGATGCTTAAGCTGAAGCTCCAATACTTTGGCCACCTGATGCAAAGAACTGACTCATTGGAAAAGACCCTGATACTGGGAATGATTGAAGTCAGGAGGAGATGAGAACAAGATGGTTGGATGGCATCACTGGACTCGATGGAGATGAGTTCTTGAACAAGCTCCGGGAGATGGTGAAGGACAGGGAAACCTGGTGTACTGCAGTCCATGGGGTCACAAAGAGTCAGACACGACTGAGCGACTGAACACCAACTCCCTTTCTCAGTTAGGTAGGCTTCTTTGTCTTTTCTCTGAAGACAAGTATATTATCCTCCCTATAATATACTGGTTCAGAACTTTTCTAGATTAAAAAAATAATATACAGAATATTAAAAATTAGTAAAGGATCATGTCACACTGCCAGTTTGTATACATGTTCTTAAACATCTTACTTCTTAGGAGAACAGAAGTATCAGTATCATTTCTGTTCTCTTCTGACGTTGTTTACTGCTCAGCTCCGCCTTTTTGGAACTACTCACATCATTTCCTTGTGCTGTAGATTCTCTAAGATAGCTGTGTTTTCAGCAGGTGTAATTCATATCGTTAGCATTCATGTTTGGTAACTAAATCATAACTTAGAATAGTGTACAGATGTTGTGTAGCTAGCACTTTCAGTTTTTTAACTGAAATTTTCATTATTTTTTAATTCTCTTACTATGACAGTTAAATCTGTAAGTTTAAAATTGCTTTTCTTTTCAAAATAATGCATTAAGTATTACTTGTAAGCCTTAGTAGTTAAGTACTGTAGCCTTAGTTGAAGTCTTCTCAGATGACCTCCACCCATAAACCTTATCCATATTCCTATTACAACACCTACCATTGTGTATTATATTTACTTATGTACACATTAATTTCCTCCACTGGACCATGAGATCCTTAAGACAGCAGTTATATTCCTTTCTACTTGCCTAATGGGATGCTCAGTAAATATTGGTTGAAAGAGTGAATGAATCAAAGCATGAGAAGGATGATTATAGTGTATATTTTGATATTGTCTATGCAAGAAGCTTGGGGGAAAACGAAAAATGAACTGGAAATAACAATTCGGACTCTTCTGTAATTTTGAAGAGAATGCAGATTTGTATATGTACAAAAAAGCAGTGACTTTCAATCTTTTAAAAACTCACCCCACCTCTTTTGATACACTTAAATGGGAGTCCTGTACCATTTCCCACTATAGTAACCAGGGCTTCTTTGAGAAATAGCTGATCCTAGTTTTGGGATAAGAGCTGTACAAGGTGACCTTGAACTTCTTGTCATATTAGAAAGCAAGGAAGCTATGGAAGAGACTACTGGGCTCATGTCCTGTGTACACTGGAGCCAATGTGGAATCATTCCCACTAGCCTAAAGATAGGCTATAATGACCATAAATGACAAGCATTTGACACATATCAAAATGTTAAAGATACAGGAGTTTATCATGATACTGAAAATGTGTCACCTTTGGAAGCTGCTAGGGCACCAATTCATTATTCTAAAAACCAGTAAAGAGAAAGAATTTATTCTGCCTGTTCTTTGCAAAAAGTAATAGTTGAAAAGATCAAATTCTTTGAGGAAGAATTGCAGCTCAATACATGAAGAAGGAATCTTTTAATTGGAATACTACCCTTTTGCATCCCCTAATAAAGTTTCTTAACCATGACAATCCCTAACTGCTAAAAGTCATTAGCTGGATCAAGCTGTGACAAGATCAGAACCTACCAATCAGCCTTAAGGTCACAAAAAGACAGGCAGATATATTATTGTATCTCCTGTGTGATACAGTAAGAGACAAAGCCTACAAAGGGACTTGCCAAAAACTTGTGTGCTTGAACCTGTGGACACCTGTAGTGAAATAGTTTACAGTGAAATACAAGAAATAGTCACACCACAAGGGTGCAATCAGCCAATCCAGATGGAAAATTCTGCTGGACAAATGACCCATTTTTCAAAAAACAAATGGCTTAGAAAATTATAGAAAGAGGAGAGGGTTGATTATTATTATAAGATATCTAAGAGGCATATTAACCTTTCTCAGATCCTGATTTAAACTAACTAAAAAAATACCTGCAAGACAAGGGACTTTAACACTTATTTGGATACTATGTGGTATTACGAGACAGGGGACTTTAATACTACTTGCATATTATGTGATATTAAGTACTGATTATTTTAGGATATGATAATGCCATTTCCGTTTATGTTTTAAGATACATATTGATGTATTTACAGATGGAAACAAAATAATGTCAGGCTTGATCTAGCTTAATGGGAGCAGCTGGAACAGATAAATTGGTGAAGAAAGATTTGCCATATAAAGATTGATAATGAATATAGGAGAGTTTGTGATATTTGGACTTCCCTGATAACTCAGTTGGTAAAGAATACACCTGCAGTGCAGGAGACCCCAGGTTGATTCCTGGGTCAGGAAGATCCACTGAAGAAGGGATAGACTGCCCCCTCCAGTATTCTTGGGCTTCCCTTGTGGTTCAGCTGGTAAAGAATCTGCCTGCAATGCAGGAAACCTGAGTCTGACCCCTGGGTTGGGAAGATCCCCTGGAGAAGGGAAAGTATTCTGGCCTGGAGAAGTCCATGGGGTCACACAGAGTCAGACATGATTGAGCAACTTTCACTTCACTTTATTTCACTTGTGATATTTACTGTGCTTTTATATGTGTTTAAACTTTTCCGAAACAAAATGTTTAAAAGTATATTTCCTTTTATCCTATTGTAGCCTTATAAAAGTCCCTGTGAACTCTTTCATGGTTTTGCTAATAAGAAGTAATATCTGTAGAGAGTAAAAACAACCTAAGGACCTGTGAGTTATGGCATAGCTGGGACTAGGGTGTATTAATACTAATGAGAGATTATAAAGAATTAGGGATTTTTGAGATCTCGAGAGAATTAAAACATTTGTAAATATGGATGTCAGCTTTTGCAAAGGAAGTGTGGGATTGGATTTAGTAGGGAATATGCATTTTAATTTGGGAATGTTAGCAAAAAGGAGATGAGAAGATGAGGTCTTTTGTGACTTAGAAGGGAGAATAATTTGCTACGAATAGCAATAAACTTTAGCTTGAAGCAAAAGCACCAGTTAGGTTTGGCAAAAAGATAAGGTCTTACTATGAAAAGGAGTAATCAGTTGATAAAAATTGTGATGAATTTTTAAATTTTCTTTGAAAAACTAGTGTATATTAATTCAGAGCTATGTGTAGGATAAAAGGATTTTTATGGTATGAAAAATTTGAACTGTTGGTTTAAGAGGGAAAAAAGTCCAACCTTGCTCACTAATCTTTTCTTTTGTGTTACCTGTTCAAATTGTGAACTACCATTTCTTAACAAGTCTTGGAGATGCCTTTTAGTACCATTTTCTCTACTAAGATTTTATCTCATCAAATCACCTATAGACATTTTAACCTGACTATTCATCCTTTTTATCTCTAAAATTCCCCTTTCTGTCAGGCTCGTAGTCTTCCCGTTCTCCTTGAATTCTCTTTCTCCCTCATGGCCAAATTGTGTTGACTATTTGTGAAGTGAAAGTGAAAGTCATTCAGTCGTGTCCGACTCTTTGTGACCCCATGGACTCTACAGTTCATGGAATTCTCCAGGCCAGAATATGAAGTGGGTAGCCTTTCCCTTCTCCAGGGGAATCTTCCCTACCCAGGGATTGAACCCAGGTCTCTTGCATTGCAGGCGGATTCTTTACAAGCTGAACCACAAGGGAAGCCCAAGAATACTGGAGTAGATAGCCTATCCCTTCTCCAGCAGATCTTTCCATCCCAGGAATCAAACCGGGGTCTCCTGCATTGCAGGCAGATTCTTTTCCAACTGAGCTATCAGGGAAGCTTATCAGGAAAAGACCATAGTCTTTCATAATTTGTTTTCACAGTCAGTCATTATTTCATGTCTTCTAACTGATCTTGTCAAAAAGTTTCCCCTCTCTTCTTTGTCTTAAGTATTAGTGAAGTTCTTTATCTTCCCCAGAGACCCTTTGTGTCTTCACTTCTCTGCTAGCATATGTTGATTGGCTCTTCCCATTTCCTATGTTAAAGCCCAAACTCCATAGTGTGACTCATTTTTCAAAACCATGAATTATTTAATCCCAATCTGATTTTCTAACAATTTGTTCCACAGAATTTCCAATAGAAACCTTTAGCTCCAGCCAGATCTATTCCAATTACTTTGTTTAGAACATACTTTTACATACTGTCACATTTATGTCTGTATTTACTCATGCCATTCCCTTCAGCAGGAATGCTTTTTTTCCTATTCAGGTCCTCCATATACTCAGGAAATCAGTGAGATTATACCTCCTTCATGAACACAGTCCTTTTTACAGTAGCCTACAATATTAACTCTCTGTTGAACTTCAGTATCACTTATTATTTGGCACATGTTCATGTTTTTAAAATGTTACTTTTTCACAAATCCGTATTTTGTTTCCCTAATTGAGTTGCAAGCTCTTCTAAGGAAAAGTCTGGGTTTGTACATCATTTGAGTCCTCCACAGTCCTGAACAGAATATTGTACACATTGTGGGTGTTCAGCAAATATTTTTATGGATAATTTGTGAGTAGTGGTTAGTCAGTCTCTTCTTAAGAAACAATCCAGTCATTTTTTAGTTTGTTTGTGTTTTTTTTTCATTTCTCTGAAGTAGAATTATTGATGCTCTCTAAAGGCAAAGATGTGAACTCAGCCCCTCAGATTCTGGGGGCTAACTTGAACTTATATTACATATATATACGTATGTGGTTTGTTTATTTTTAACACTAAAGAGGAAGCACATAAGGAATTGTGACACCTTTGTTAAGAATTTTAAAACTTTTTAACTTAAATACCACAAAAAATAGTTTTTAAAAGGTCGTTGGTTTGAAAGAATTCACGTAACACATGAACATGCAAAGTATTAATATATAGCAAGCTCCAGCGCTTTGGCCTGCTGACTCGTTAGGAGAGACCCTGTTGCTGGGGAAGATTGGAGGCAGGAGGAGAAGGGGACGAGAGAGGATGAGATGGCTGGATGGCATCACCGACTTGATGGACATGTGTTTGAGCAAGCTCCAGGAGTTGGTGATGGACAGGAAAGCCTGGCTTGCTGTAGCCCATGGGATCACATAGAGTCGGACATGACTGAGCGACTGAACTAATATGCTTAAGTCGAGTATTTATATTTTGTTCAACATTCAAACTGCATTTTTAGTTAAGTTGCAGTATTACTATATTTGTGTGAATCTGTTCTGTAAATCGGTCAGTTCAGTTCAGTTCAGTTGCTCAGTCATGTCAACTCTGCAACCCCATGGACTGCAGCACACTGGGCTTCCCTGTCCTTCACCATCTCCCGGAGCTTTCTCAAACTCTTGTCCATTGCATCAGCAACGCCATCCAACTATCTTGTCCTCTGTTATCCCCTTTCTTTATACTATAATAATAACTCCTATTCTAGCTATTGTTTGTTAGAGAATGTACCATTACTTTAGTAATGAGGATTATTTTAATCTTTATTAAATTTGTTAAAATATCGTTTCTGTTTTGTGTTTTGGTTTTTTGGCCGAGTCACATGTGGGGTCTTAGCTCTCTGACCAGGGACTGAACCCATACCCCCTGCATTGAAAGATGAAGTCTTAACCCCTAGACCACCAGGGACGTCCCAGTAATAAGGATTTTTAATTCAAGTATTTGCATTAATATTAGTTTCTCAAGAAAAAAGGCTCAAATGTATCAGTTATAATTGTACTAATATCTGATTAATCTTGTAATAGTTTAATAGCAATGAGAGTATATGCATTGGCTTCTGGTTAACACAAGCTGTTTTTATTTTGTCTTATAGAATAATAATAACCTGGATGCCTGCTGTGCAGTTCTCTCTCAGGAGAGTACAAGGTATCTTTATGGTGAAGGAGACTTGAATTTTTCGGATGATTCTGGAATTTCTGGTCTACGCAATCACATGACTTCTCTCAACTTGGACTTGCAGTCACAGAATGTTTACCTCCATGGAAGAGAGGGAAATAGAATGAATGGAAGCAGGACTCTAACGCACAGCATTAGTGACGGACAACTTCAAGGTGGTCAGTCCAATAATGAACTGTTTCAGCAGGAGCCACAGACAGCACCAGCTCAAGTTCCTCAAGGCTTTAATGTTTTTGGAATGTCCAGTGCCTCTGGTGCTTCTAATTCAGCACCACACCTTGGATTTCACTTAGGCAGCAAAGGAACATCTAACCTTTCTCCACAAACTCCAAGATTTAATCCCATTATGGTAACGTTGGCCCCAAATATCCAGACTGGTCGTAATACTCCTACTTCTTTGCACATACATGGTGTACCTCCACCTGTACTTAACAGTCCACAGGGAAATTCTATCTATATCAGGCCCTACATTACAACTCCTGGTGGTACAACTCGACAGACACAACAGCATTCTGGCTGGGTATCTCAGTTTAATCCCATGAACCCTCAGCAAGTTTATCAGCCTTCACAACCTGGTCCCTGGACTACATATCCTGCATCCAGTCCCCTGCCACATACCTCAGCCCAGCAGCCGAATCAGCAAGGCCACCAGACCTCTCATGTCTATATGCCCATCAGTTCACCTACGACTCCACAACCACCCACAATTCATTCGTCTGGTAGCTCACAGTCTTCTGCCCATAGCCAATATAACATTCAGAATATTTCAACAGGACCTCGAAAAAACCAGATTGAAATCAAACTTGAACCCCCACAAAGAAACAATTCTTCGAAATTGCGTTCTTCTGGACCTCGAACCTCCAGCAGTTCCTCTTCAGTCAACAGCCAGACCTTAAACAGAAACCAGCCTACTGTTTACATAGCTGCCAGTCCCCCAAATACTGATGAGGTGATGTCCCGTAGTCAACCTAAGGTCTATATATCAGCAAATGCTGCCACAGGAGATGAGCAGGTCATACGAAATCAGCCCACTCTCTTCATATCCACCAACTCTGGAGCATCCGCTGCCTCCAGGAATATGTCCGGGCAAGTGAGCATGGGTCCTGCCTTTATTCATCACCACCCTCCCAAAAGTCGAGCAATAGGCAATAACTCTGCAACTTCTCCTCGAGTAGTGGTCACTCAACCCAATACAAAATATACTTTTAAAATTACGGTTTCTCCCAACAAACCCCCTGCAGTTTCACCAGGGGTGGTGTCCCCTACCTTTGAACTTACAAACCTTTTAAACCATCCTGATCATTATGTAGAAACAGAGAATATTCAGCACCTCACGGACCCTGCTTTAGCACATGTGGATAGAATAAGTGAAGCACGGAAGTTGAGTATGGGATCTGATGATGCTGCCTACACACAAGGTAATAAAAATACTGCAATGGGATCATTTTCCATTCTGGGTTTAATTGGTATACATTTGACTTCACTGCAGAAATGGGTATCGATATCATTATTTTATGTTGTAAATGTTGTCCAAAATAATACTATCTTAAGAACTTTTGAGATTATTCATATAAATTTTAAATATATCAGTTTTATTATGTTATAACTTGAAGCTTGAATGATAGCCTTATCAGATGTTCCGAATAATCACCTCTTCATCTGGTTGTTTTCTTAATATTCATAAAAGTTTGTTTTCACCTGTAGTGATGCTGACTTTCCCTTTAAATTTTCTGCAAATAAGAATTCATAAAAACATGCATTTTAATAAAAGATTAGTGAACTAGTATAGCAAACTCTGCCGTCTTTGGCCAGAAGAATCCTCTGTTCTTCATTGTTCTAATACGGTTTTGCCTTATTTTGTATCAAAGTCTAAATTGCTATGCATTCTTGAATAACTCAAAAGTATCAGTAACAGGATTCAGATTTCTCTTTTACTTTTCAGTCTCCCTTAAACATCAGTTAATGCAATCTTTTTGTTTGGAATTGTGAATAAGAATTTCAAATCTATCTCACTTGATTATGCTTTTCAGAAATAGACTAGTTAATACTGGCATAATACTAAATTANTATGCTTTTCAGAAATAGACTAGTTAATATTGGCATAATACTAAATTATATCTATATTAATTCAGTTAGAGATCATTTATATTATATCTGACCTCTTTTAAGTTTTTAATCTTCAGTAAGAAGCTATTAAATTCAGTCAGATAAAAAAGAAGATAAGTGTTTGTTTCTTCAGTATTGACAAAGGCTTTGTAAATTAGCCAGAGTCCTTTAGAGTAAGGATTTATCATAATCATCTCTACCCCTGGTAAACTGTTCTCAGTATTACAGGTTGGAAAATACTACATAGTCACCCCCATGCAGTAAATGGCCTCCTACTACTAGTAGTACCACTTGTCCTTCTTAAAATTTCTAAAAATAGTGATTTTACTGCTGAGTTTCATAGAGGAGGTTTGGTTTGTTTTGATTGGTTTAGTTTGTTTTAAACAATTATATTCTAGTGATTCTCAACCCATGCTGAACTGTGGCGCTTTCAAATTCTTAATCACCTTTGAAGCTTTCAAAACATAAAACTGCCCAGGTTCAGCCCCAGACTTGCTCAACTAGAGCTTCTGAATGGTAAAGCCTAGCTGCATGTGAGCATACATGTTCATGCGTGCACATGTGTTTTAAAGCTCTGTGGGTTATTCTAATTTTCTAGAAATTGTGCTGAAACTTTATGTTGCATATATCTGTGACTAACCTGGAGCCATTTCTGTTTAGTTTTGGCAGTAAGTGATTTTTAATATAACATCATGTTTTTCCACTGATACTTAATTCCTGTTCTTACCCCAAAGTCCTTCCTTCTCTCTCCATCAAAGTAGATTTCCTATGTTTGGATAGTTGGTAATCTTTAAATGGAGAGTATTTTTTTCTAACAATTTTATCAATATATAATTGACATACAGCACTGTATAAGCTTAAAGTGTACAACATAATCTGACTTACACACATCATGAAATGATACCACAGTAGGTTTAGTGACCATCCATCATCTCATATAGATACATTAAAGAAATAGATTTTTAAGATAATTTTTCCTTCTGATGAGAACTCTTGAGATTTACTCTTTACAGCTTTCATTTACAGTGTGTAACAGTGTTTTTTTATCTTTACTGTATTGGATATTACATCCCTAGTATTTATCTTATAACTAGAAATTTGTACCTTTTGACTGTTTCCATCTAACTCCCCTCTCTCTCCTCCCCTCTGATAGCTACATATCTAATGTCTGTTAAGTTATTTGTTCGCTTTTGAAGTATAATTGACTTACAGCACTGTTTTAATTCCTGGCACTCACATCATAGTGATTCATTATTACTGTACATTTCAAAATGATCATGATTAGTCTAGTTGTCACTTGTCACCTTACAAAAATATTACATAACTGTTGACTATATTCCCCCAGAGTACATTTCATACCTGTGACTGAGAATTTCATAACTGAAAGTTGGTACCTCTTAATCTTCTTCACCTGTATCTCTCCCCTCCCACCCTCTCAGAGTAATTGTTTTTATGAAGATAACTTGAAAAGGGGAATATTTTACTAAAGTAGACATAAGATACTCATACATTGACTGGCATATGAAAATAAAGTATTGCTTAAACTTGCTGTCTCCCATTTCTCTCCCCTTCTTTCTTGAGCCTACTCTATAGCCAGGGTTTTTCCCATTGCAGCACTCCTGCTCCTGGCAAGGCCATCATGGACAGCATCATTATAAACCCAGTGGTCTTCAGTCCTTGTCTTTCTTGATCTGAGTCGGTAGTGCTTGCTGCAGTCGAGCACCACCCTCTTCGCTGTGAAACATTTTGTCCGCCTGACTTGCTACAGTATGCCACCCTGGGATCACACCTCTCCTGGTGTTCTTTGGTGGTTCTCCCTCGTCTCTCTGACCTTTCACTTCTTTGTTCAAAGAAGTGAGTTCAAAGCCTCAAAGTTCAGTCCTTGGGCTTTCTCTCTTTTCTGTCTTTACTATTCCCTAGATGATCTCCATCAGCCTCATAAGTTTAAATTTTATGCCAAATGCTCCCAAATTTCTAACTTAACGATATATTTCCTGTATTTCAAGCAGTTTACTTAACTATCTCCTTAACATCTCCATTTAATGCATCCCAAGTTCACTGTGTCTGAAAAAACGTCTTACATTGCCCCCAGCTTACTCTTCCTGTCTCCATTAATGACATCTTAATCAGGCCAGAAACTTCAGAAACACCACTGACTCCTTCCTTCTTTCACATTTCACATCTAATTTGACTAAATCCTGTCAACTTTAACTTTGAAAGTATATCAAGAATTCTCTTTTCTTACCACCCCCATCCATTGTCACCACTCTGCTCTGAGCTACCATCTTCTCTCAAGTGGATTATTACAGTAGCCTACCTGCGTTCACCCTTGCCTACTTAGGGGTCTTTTAACTCAGCATCCACAGGAATACGGTTTGAAAAACAGTCAGATTGTATGACTCATCTGCACATGATCACCACCTTTTCATTCGGAGATCCACTGGCTCTCCCTCGTCTCTTACTTTTACTCAGCACCTCACTCACTCTGTCCCAGCCCTGCTGGCCTTCATGCTTCTGCCCCTTAAACCTTAGAAGGCATACATTTACGGCCTTTGTGCTTGTTGGTCTCTCTGTCTGAAATTCTCTTCTCTCTGAATATACGGGTTAACTCCCTCAGTCCCTTCAGGTCTTTACTCAAAGTCACCTTTTCAGTGAGACTATTTCTGAGATCCCTATCTGAATCCACCCCCCAGCATTTCGTGTCTCTCCATCTTTGCTTACATTTGCTCAAGGGGGAAATGAATAATGTTAAGACCAGATCAGTTCACTTCAGTTGCTCAGTTGGTGTCTGACACTTTGCAACCCCATGAACCACAGCACGTCAGGCCTCCCTGTCCATCACCAACTCCTGGAGTTTACCATGTCCATTGAGTCTGCGATGCCAACCAACCATCTCATCCTCTGTCGTCCCCTTCTCCTGCCCTCAATCTTTCCCAGTATCAGGGTCTTTTCAAATGAGTCAGCTCTTTGCATCAGGTGACCCAAGTAAGGGAGTTTCAGCGTCAACATCAGTCCTTCCAGTGAACACCCAGGACTGATTTCCTTTAGGATGGAACGGTTGGATCTCCTTGCAGTCCAAGGGACTCTCTCAAGAGTCTTCTCCACTACCACAGTTCAAAAGCATCAATTCTTCTGCACTCAGCTTTCTTTATAGTCCAACTCTCACATCCATACATGACCACTGGAAAAACCATAGCCTTGACTAGATGGACCTTTGTTGACAAAGTCATGTCTCTGCTTTTGAATATGCTATCTAGGTTGGTCATAACTTTCCTTCCAAGGAGTAAGCGTCTTTTAATTTCATGGCTGCAATCACCATCTGCAGTGATTTTGGAGCCCAGAAAAATAAAAGTCAGCCACTGTTTTCCCATCTATTTCCCATGAAGTGATGGGACCAGATGCCATGATCTTCGTTTTCTGAATGTTGAGCTCTAAGCCAACTTTTTCCACTCTCCTCTTTCATTTTCAAGAGGCTTTTTAGTTCCTCTTCACTTTCTGCCATAAGGGTGGTGTCATCTGCATATCTGAGGTTATTGATATTTCTCCCGGCAATCTTGATTCCAGCTTGTGCTTCCTCCAGCCCAGCGTTTCTCATGATGCACTCTGCATATAAGTTAAGTAAGCATGGTGACAATATACAGCCTTGACGTACTCCTTTTCCTATTTGGAACCAGTCTGTTGTTCCATGTCCAGTTCTAACAGTTGCTTCCTGACCAGCATACAGATTTCTCAAGAGGCAGGTCAGGTGGTCTGGTATTCCCATCTCTTTCAGAAGTTTCCACAGTTTATTGTGATCCACACAGTTAAAGGCTTTGGCATAGTCAATAAAACAGAAGTATATGTTTTTCTGGAACTCTCTTGCTTTTTTGATGATCCAGCAGATGTTGGCAATTTGATCTCTGGTTCCTCTGCCTTTTCTAAATCCAGCTTGAACATCTGGAAGTTCACAGTTCACGTATTGCTAAAGCCTGGCTTGGAGAATTTGAGCATTACTTTACTAGCGTGTGAGATGAGTGCAACATGTTAAGATACATAACAACTAATACCTGCTGAAAGCTTACTATGTGTTAGGCATTGTTCTGAAAGCCCATTTATTTCTCGTAACCAAATATAAAGTAGACAGTAGTAATATTCCTATTTTCAGCTTAAAATGCTTAAGAACAGGTTGATACCTATACAAAGGACAGGTAGCAGCATCAAGATTCTCACCTAGGCAGTTAACAGAGCCCACAGCACTATAATGTCTTTTCAGATTTTCAAAATGAACCCCCTGAAAAGATGGTTCAAGTTTATCTTGTACCTTTATATAACCCCTGCTATACCATGTATAAGGGGCCATGTATGGCTCAGTTTGAGAAGCATGGAGCTAAAAGATCACTTAATAAAAATAAATAAAGGCAGCTATTATGAAAGAAGTCACAAATAGATGATATGTAGATATAATTAGAAATTAGTTGGAACAATAAAGCAATACCCTGAGTAGGGGTCAGTTCAGTTCAGTTCAGTCGCTCAGTCGTGTCCGACTCTTTGCGACCCCATGAATCGCAGCAGCCAGGCCTCCCTGTCCATCACCAACTCCCGGAGTTCACCCAGACTCACATCCATCAAATCAGTGATGCCATCCAGCCATCTCATCCTCTGTCGTCCCCTTCTCCTCCTGCCCCCAATCCCTCCCAGCATCAGAGTCTTTTCCAATGAGTCAACTCTTCACATGAGGTGGCCAAAGTACTGGAGTTTCAGCTTTAGCAGCATTCCTTTCAAAGAAATCCCAGGGTTGATCTCCTTTAGAATGGACTGGTTGGCAGTCCAAGGGACTCTCAAGAGTCTTCTCCAACACCACAGTTCAAAAGCATCAATTCTTCAGCACTGAGCTTTCTTCACAGTACAACTGTGAAGACATACATGACCGTGAAGACCATACATGACTACTGGAAAAACCATAGCCTTTATAAAGACACTTGAATGTAGAAAAAAAAATTGCTAATGAATAAGGGATCTGGGTTGAGAATTCAAATCCTACCCAGAAAAGCAGGGTTTCCCAGAATGGGCCACTCAGATTACTTCTCTTTACTAATCACCTTCAGACAGCTGGAACAACCATGATCAATTTCCTTAAGCATACCTACATACATATGGAATTTCCTAACACTTGTATGGCTGTGTACCCTTGTGTTATCTGTGTGCATGTACTGTAGTGGGGTGGCTGTTGTTCTTCGACCTCTTATCTCGTTTTCTTTCTAGTTACCATGGAACGAGTGTTGACCGAGACTTATGTATCATCCAATCAAATCATAGGACTGTTCCTTCCTACACAATGCATCTCTTGTATTGTTAACTTATGCATGTGTAATGCTTTGCCATTTACACAGCACTAAATGAGGTGACCCAAATAACACTGGTCTTTAAGGATCTTTTCTGAACTCTTAATTTGTGTGATGTGAGTAATAAAGAGAAAAGAAATGTCCCTGCTTCCTGCAGTGAAATTGATCTTTCTAAAGCTCCTGAAACACTGTTTCAAAGTAGAGAAAAGAAGTTGAGCCAAGTACTAGAATCATAGGAAAATATTTTTCTCAAATTGAGGAGAGAACATGCATCAATAACTTGGTCACCAAAATACATTATTTTTAACTTACCATTTAACATTTGAAATATATACTACAATAAAAATTTCAAAAATGAGAATCTCTATATAATTTCTTTTATGCCCTCTGTTGTAGAATGAGAGGGAAGGAGGACAGTTAGTGAAACTGTTGCTGAAACTCAGCCTCTCTTCACCAGTGCCTAATAGAAACCTGGAGACAGTTTTGGGTGAAGTAGAAAAGAGTAGCCTTTATTGCTTTGCCAGGCAAAGGAGGCCACAGTGGACTAGTTCCCTGACCAGCATGTGACCCACCCTGGAAGGTTAGTGCGTTTTATAGTGTTCAAGGAGCAGGGCTGATGAGCTCATAGACAGTTCTTCGACTGGTTGGCATCAAGGTGAGGTTTCAAGTACCATTAGCCTGATTTCAGCTAGTCTAGGATCTGTGTTCTTGTGGTCAGCAGTTTTCAGCTGAAGTGTGGTCCTTGCTGTATAAACAACCTAGGAATGTTTGTTAGGCCTTTATCTCTGTCCTTCAGAAAACTGAGAGTTGGTGACTGTGTTATGTGGCCAAATTAGAGTCTAAATTGTTAGCAGTTCCCTAGCCCAACAGTTACTCTGTTTCTACATCTTCACATTTTCCAGTCATTAACTCTTGAGTCAGCATTTTACTTCAAAAGACAAGGACACAGAGACTTCAATCGGGACCCTGCTCATCTCAGCACCAAGTCTCAGCACCCCAGTAAAGGAAATAAATTATACCTGAGTCCTTAAACCACTGTAAGAATTAGAGACAAAAATGAGTCCCAAATAGAAAAAACAAATTCAGGTTAGAAATTTCAGTTCAGAGTCTGTCAGCATGAAGTAGATTCTTACTTTACTTGCTAAGAACAAATATTAAAGTGAAAATTGCTTACCAGTAGTAAGGTTACTAGATACCTAGTATCTACTAGGTTACCAGATAGGTACATTTCCTTCCTTGAGTCATACCACCTAACTTCTGTAAAGAACCAATAAGCACTTTCATCATTCACTGTATTCTGAGACTTTCTGGTGTCCTCTCCCATTCAAAAGGGTATGCTTTTTGTAACACTGGCAACTTGTGCAAGTGTGGAGAACAAATGCTCCACTCATTCAAACCAGTTTTCATTGGGGATTAGGGGAGGAAAGGGTTGGCCTGTGTTCTGTGTTTTGTTATAGTTGCCAGAGGCTCTTACCAAACTAACACTGCTGCCAAAAATGACTTCTCCTTCTCCATTATCGATAACAAAAAACGCATATGGTATTGACCTTTTCTTATAATCATTTTTATGATACTTTAATACTTTCCAGTTATATTTATGGTCCTATTATATTGAAAAGCAGTAGCTTTGACTTTGAACCTAAAATAGAAATACAAATAAAAAAACTTATGAGATGAAAATTAGCTTCTTAGAACTTCTCATTCCTTGTCATTTTTTCAGCAGTACTTCCCTCCAAACCACAGCACCTTTCTACTTAAGATTTAATAAAACTGCTAATCATAACAAAAATTGAAGGTGTTAGATATTCTTTTCAAAAAGAACTAAAAATTAATTTAAATTTTAAAATTTGCACTTTAACTTTTATTCATCTGCTAATTGGAAATGCTTGTTTTTTTTTTAAACGTTGACTTGCTGTGTTGACATTGAGATCATGTTAACTCAGTAATTACTTGACATCAGACCGTTTAAAGAATTTTTTTTTCTTTTGGAGAAAAGAATGGCCTACTCCTCATAGATTCTTCCCAGTCTTAAGACTAACCACCTTTTTAAGTTGGAATAAATCTCAAGATTGGAAGAGACTCTGCTGCTGCTGCTGCTGCTGCTGCTGCTAAGTCCCTTCAGTTGTGTCTGACTGTGTGTGACCCCATAGACGGCAGCCCGTCAGGCTCCCCCTTCCCTTGGATTCTCCAGGCAAGAACACTGGAGTGGGTTACCATTTCCTTCTCCAAAACGTGAAAGTGAAAGTGAAGTCGCTCAGTCGTGTTTGACTCTTCGCGACCCCATGGACTGCAGCCTGCCAGGCTCCTCCATCCATGGGATTTTCCAGGCAAGAGTGCTGGAGTGGGGTGCCATTGCCTTCTCCGGAAGAGACTCTGAACATCATCTAGAACTCTGCAGCAGACGTTATCCAGTCCACTTACTTGTCCAGCAATTGGACCCTATCAAATGTGAATCCATCCTATTCTTGGGTACCTTCTGAGAAACAAGCTACCTCCTGAGGTAGTACATTCCATTTGTGAAGAGTTTTGCCTACTAGCAAGTTATTTCCTATATTAAGCTGAACTTTTTTACAAGTATTAATGAAAATAACATATCTATATGGTAAAAGAAATTTAACACCAAAAAAGGGAAGGTACAATAAAAATGTCTCCTTTTGTCCCCTGATGTCTCCCTTTGCCCAGCCATCCCACCATTTAATTATCTGAGGAAATCTCCATTGTCAGTGCTTTATCCTCCTTCCATTTATAATTATAGTTTTTGTCTCACACTCAACTTTTTTTTATGAAAGTTTTTTTTTGAAACTTTCATTAAAAAGTTATATGAAACTTTCATAAAAAGTCCTTTTATGAAAGAAAATATATGTGTTTGTGTATACACACACACACACACACACACACACACACATATATGCTGCTGCTGCTAAGTCACTTCAGTCGTGTCGGACTCTGGGTGACCCCATAGACCGCAGCCCACCAGCCTCCCCCGTCACTGGGATTCTCCAGGCAAGAACACTGGAGTGGGTTGCCATTTCCTTCTCCAATGCATGAAAGTGAAAAGTGAAAGTGAAGTTGCTCAGTCGTGTCCAACTCTTTGCAACCCCATGGACTGCAGTCCACCAGGCTCTTCCGTCCATGGGATTTTCCAGGCAAGAGTGCTGGAGTGGGGTGCTATTGCCTTCTCCAACACACATATATGAGTGTATATAAATACATAACATGAGGAATGGTATATATCCTCTGCTGCTAAGTCTCATCAGTCGTGTCCGACTCTGTGCGACCCCATAGACGGCAGCCCGCCAGGCTCCCCCGTCCCTGGGATTCTCCAGGCAAGAACACTGGAGTGGGTTGCCATTTCCTTCTCCAATGCATGAAAGTGAAAAGTGAAGGTGAAGTCGCTCAGTCGTGTCCAACTCTTCGCAACCCCATGGACTGTAGTCTCCCAGGCTCCTCTGTCCCTGGGATTTTCCAGGCAAGAGTGCTGGAGTGGGTTGCCATTGCCTTCTCCGATATATCCTCTATATATGTATAACATACTGGGGCTATATGAAATACAATTTTAGTTAACATATCTAAGATCATTTTATTTCCACATGTACAAATTTTTATTCTTTTGCTTTAAAAAATTTTAGTCATTATTTTAACATTTATTGAGAGAAAGTTTGTCATTTACAGAGTACAAATCAGTAGTGATTTTTAGTATAGTCACATGTGTGCAACCATCACCACAACCAATATTAGAACATTTTCATCACTTCAGAAAGAAACTCTTTATCTGTCACCTCCTATCCTATCACCCCCACCCTCAGCCATAAGTAGTCACTAATCTGCTTCCTGTCTGAAGGTTTGCATATTTTGGACACTTCATATGAATGGAATTCCATAATATGTAGTCTTTTGTAACTAGCTTTTTTCCACTTAGGATAATGTTTTAAAAGCTCATCCAAGTTGTAACGTGTGTTAGTACCTTATTACTTTTTATGGGGCATTCTGCCATTGTATAGATGCACTACATTTTATTTACTCATTCATCAGTTAATGGACATTTAGATTGTCTCTGACTTTTGCCTGTTGTAAATAACGCTGCGATGAACATTTGTATACAAGTTTATGTGGACATATATATACACATAAGTGTAAGCATACACACACGAGTGGAATTGCTGGGTGCTACAGTGGGTCTGCGTTCAGCCATCGAGGAATGAACTGCCACACCATTTTCCAGCGTGGCTGCACCATTTTGTATTCCCACCAGCAATCTTTGAGGGTTTTGATTTCTCTACATCCTCCACCACAGTTGCTATTTTCTTTGATTCTTAGCATCCCAGTAGCTGTAAAGTGGTATCTCATTTTGATTTACATTTTTCTGATGACTAATGATGTCGAGCCATTTGTGTATTTTCTTTGGAGAAATGCCAGTTTATATCCTTTGCTGATTTTTTAATTAGGTCATTTGTTTTTATACTGAGTTGTATGAGTTCTTTGTATATTGTGGTTATAAGTCCCTTCCCTTATGTGATTTGCAACTATTTTCTCCCATTCTATGAGTTACCCTTTCACTTTCTTGGTAAGTGTCCTTGAAGCACAAGTTTTTAATTTTGCTGAAGTCTGGCTTATCACTTTCCTTTCATTATTCATATCTTTGGTGTCATATCAAAGAATCAATGGGTAAATCCAAGGGGATCAGGATTTACTCCTGAGAGTTTTAGTTTTAGAGTTTAAATTTTTGTCTCTCATCTATTTTGAGTTAACTTCTATATAAGGCTGTGAGATAAGTGTCCAAATTTCATTCTTTTCCATGTCGCAATCCAGATGTCCCAGCACCATTTAGGTTTGTTGTTATTGTTGCAAAATTGTCTCCTATGCCATCAGTTTCCTTTTTTTTTCCTATGTTGGAGTAGAGTGAACAATGTTGTCAATTTCAGATGTCCACAAAGTGATTCAGCTATTCATATACTTGTATCTATTCTTTTTCAAATTCTTTTCCCATTTAGGTTATTACAGAATATTGAAGCAGAGTTCCCTGTACTATACAGTAGGTCCTTGTCAGTTCTCTGTTCCCAGCACCATTTGTTGAAAAGACTTTTCTCACTGAATGGCCTTGGGACCTTTATAGAAAACCAGTTGACCATAAACAGATGGGTTTATTCCTGTACTTTCAGTTTTTTTGTTTGTTTGTTTGTCTATATGTTTGTCCTTATGCCATTACTACACTGCCTTGATTGTTGTTACTTTATAGTAAGTTTTGAAATTTCAGTGTGTACTTTCTACTTTGTTCTTTTTATAGGTTGGTTATTTGAGGTCTCCTGCTATTCTATATATATTTTAGAATCAGCTTGTCAGTTTCTGCAAGCTGGGATTCTGTAGGGATTACACCAAAATATTTTTCTAAATACACTTTTTTTTTTTTTAATGTAAGCAAACCAAAAGGATTTATAATGAAAAGTTCTCGCACTGGAGACAACCAGTAGTTATTCACAGTTCATTTTGTATTCTTCTAGAAATTGAAATTATATATGAAACATACATATATTTATACATTTTTAATACAAGTGAAACATAGTTTACTTTCTCTTTTTATCAGAGCTTTTGTTTTTGTCTCTTTGAGAGTATTCCAAGTCAGGAATTACAGATCTGCTTCTTTTAAAAATGACTATATAGTATTTTGTACCATAATCTCTAATCACTCCTTTTTTGATAGATCTTAGGGTCTTGGTTTTACAAACTGCTGCAATAAAAATTTTTGCATGAACATTTTAACCACACCTAGGTATGTTGGCAGAAGAGATTACCAGGAGTAGGCAACTGCTGTGTCAAAGGATATTGTATTTTTTAAATTTTGATATATGTATCATTTAGGCTTGGTTATGCTGCTATTAACAAACTATCTTTAAACAACAAAGGTTTATTTCTAGCTCACTTGACAAATAGATTAGCTAGTGGGCTCTGTTCTACATCACCCTCACTCAGGTACCCAGGTTAAGGGAAGCTCCATCTCTGTGCTTCCATGATTGTTCAGGCAAGACAAAGGACATACAGCAAATTAGCTCCGACTCCTTACTTTTCTGCCCCGACACGTGTTACTGTTTAGAAAGAACAAGTCCACATACCACCCCTAATTCAGAGAGGATGAGGAGGTACAATTCTACTATATACCTGGAAAGCAGACAGCCAGAAGTATTTGATGAAGAACACAGATGGCTGCCTTAGCACAAGCCACCAATTTTAATTCTGAGTCTCTCTTTCTAAAGAGATTCTGCTAGTTTACAGAGATTCTACGCGTTTATTTTATCAACCACCAGAGGGAGTTGTAAGCTTAAAACTTTATTAAAACTTAACTTTGACTGAAAGAAGATTTTAAAAGTACTGAGCATATTTTTCTCTGTCATTCCTCCTCCTTTTTTGTCTATTTAAAAGGACAGGTTAGATAATTAAGTTTGGAAAAACTGAAGAAATCACTATATGAAGCATTAAGTATATCGCTTATTTCCTTGGTAGAATTAGCATACCAAAGAGCCACCTTTCTGTAGGGTGAACAACCTAAAAAGTCTTTAGGTCTTTAGGTTGCTTACGCTTAAGCATGCTGTGCTTAAGATTCCATGAGATGGGGAGAGGTTGACTGTTCTACTCAGAGACTTGTATTTAAGCCCCCTTTTCTGGTCCATCCCTCACTTCTTCCTTCTATTGTTTACTTGCATTCTCCAGGAGCCTCTTTTAGGTTTCTGCATGGCAAATTAGCTGCCTCTTTGCAGTACCCTCCTTGTCTATGAGACTGTAGCTTTCTCTGCCCTCCATTAGTCTATCCATTTCATCTGCTTTCAGTCTTCCAGGAGCTTGTTGAAATCTCTTGCCACTAATTGCCTTCTTCCTATTGTTTACCTTTGTTGGATTCTATCCATTTTATTCCTCTGTTATTTTCATGAGGTTTCAAAAGGCAGAAGATTGTGGCTCAGCTGGTGAAGAATCACCTGCAATGTGGAAGACCTGGGTTTGATCCCTGGGTTGAGGAGATCCCCTGGAGAAGGGAAAGGCTACCCACTCCAGTATTCTGGCCTGGAGAATTCCATGGACTGTATAGTCCATGGGGTCACAAAGAGTCAGACACGACTGAACGAGTTTCATTTTCACTTTCCTTTCAGTCACCTTTAACTGGAAATCCTCTCTAATATAATTGATTCTTTGAATTGTAAAGTCCATATGAGTCTAAATGTAAATAATTGACAGGAATGGAGAGTATTTTTTCCTTAGCTTACCCACTGGAGTCTGTTTAACAGGTCACCCCTCCTTCTTTATAAGTACATATCACTACATTGTACATGAACCTCATTCATCTGTAGGTGTGGTTGATATTATTTTGTTTATAGCAGTTTCGTTGTATGCCAAAACAAAGAGGAAAAAAAACCAAAAAGCCAGTTTAAGGGGTTTCCTCAGATTCCTATTCACAGTCTTTTCCTGTAACAGAGGTGAAATGTTCTAGTCTTAGCCCACAACTGCAGCCGTCATTTTGTCACCCTTTCTGACTGTTTTCAAGCTGTCTGCTTTTGGATGCTGGAAGTATAATTATCATATTTCTTACTCCCCAAACAGTCAATACCCAACTCCTTCATTTAGGAGAGACTGATCAAAGCAAAAGTGTCTTTATAAGTAAGCATTATAATCATTCTTCTTTACTATGAATATTCTTAATAATGTTTCTTAATGAATATGTAATATTTTGTACAGTGAAGATTAAAATTGTAGACAAAACTACAACTGGAGAAAAATTTAGCTTTAGATGAATTTTCAGTGATTTTTAGAAATTCACCTTGACACTTTGTAATTCACCTTTCTCATACTCCTATCTAAAACTCCCAAGCCACAATTTAAAAGTGAACTAGACACATAAAAATCCAGGCACCTACTAGAGAAATTGAGATCATGTCTCTCTCATACTATTTCCAGAGCATTTTTTAGTGTTTGTAATTAAGAGACATACTTAAAAGATCCTGAATAGTCTGCAGATTGTTATTTCTAATATAGTCATAACTTTGCTCCATGACTTTGTTTTCACTGAAAAGAAATATCTCTTAGATAAGTTCTAAGACAGTGGATTTACTTTAGGGTTTCAGCCTGTCATAGGTGATATCTAACCTTTATTCTCAAAGGTAAGCCATATCTTCAGCCATTTCAAAAACTCCTTTGTGAATTCCTGAAGATGTAGTATTTTTTCTGTTTAAGAAACATTCTGAAGTATTTACTCTGTAACTTTAAAACATCCCCATAATAATACCTTCAGTAACTATGACTCCTTCATCTCTCTTACTATATCTTTTTCTTAATCAGTTTTTTATCTCCTACTAATATTAACCTTCCAATCCCAAAGAAAGCCAATGCCAAAGAATGTTCAACCTACTGTACAATTGCATTCATCTCACACACTAGCGAACTAATGCTCAAAATTCTCCAAGCCAGGCTTCAACAGTACATGAACCGTGAACTTCCAGATGTTCAAACTGGATTTAGAAAAGGCAGAGGAACCAGAGATCAAATTACCAACATCCACTGGATCATAGAAAAAACAAGAGGGTTCCAGAAAAACATCTACTTTTGCTTTATTGACTATGCCAAAGCCTTTGTGTGGATCACAATAAACTGTGGAAAATTCTGAAAGAGATGGGAATACCAGACCACCTGACCTCCCTCCTGAGACATCTGTATGCAGGTCAAGAAGAAGTAGTTAGAACTGGACATGGAGCAACAGACTGGTTCCAAACAGGAAAAGGAGTACGTCAAGGCTGTATATTGTCACCCTGCTTATTTAACTTATATGAAGAGTACATCATGAGAAACGCTGGGCTGGATGAAACATAGCTGGAATCAAGACTGCTGGAAGAAATATCAGTAACCTCAGATACACAGACACCACACTTAGGGCAGAAAGCAAAGAACTAAAGAGCCTCTTGATGAAAGTGAAAGAGGAGAGTGAAAAAGTTGGCTTAAAGCTCAACATTCAGAAAACTAAGATCACAGCATCCGGTCCCATCACTTCATGGCAAGTAGATGGAGAAACAGTGGAAACAGTGACAGATTTTATTTTGGGGGGCTCCAAAATCACTGCAGATGGTGGCTGCAGCCATGAAATTAAAAGACGCTTGCTCTTTGGAAGAAAAGTTATGACCAACCTAGACAGCATATTAAAAAGCAGAGACATTACTTTGCCAACGAAGGTCCATCTAGTCAAAGCTATGGCTTTTCCAGTAGTCATGTATGGATGTGAGAGTTGGACTGTAAAGAAAGCTGAGCGCCAAAGAATTGATTCTTTTAAACTGTGGTTTTGGAGAAGACTCTTGAGAGTCCCTTGGACCGCAAGGAAATCCAACCAGTCCATCCTAAAGGAAATCAGTCCTGAATATTCACTGGAAGGACTGATGCTGAAGTGGAAACTCCAGTACTTTGGCCCCCAATGGGAAGAACTGACTCATTTGAAAAGACCCCGATGCTGGGAAAGATTGAAGGCAGTAGAAGGGGACGACAGAGGATGAGATGGTTGGATGGCATCACCAACTCAATGGACATGAGTTTGAGTAAACTCCGGGAGTTGGTGATGGACAGGGAGGCCTGGCATGCTGTAGTCCATGGGGTTACAAAGAGTCGGACACAACTGAGCAACTTAACTGAATGTTGACATTCTCTCACTCAGCTTTTTTCCGGAAATGAATATTATTACACTGGCTTTATTTCAGTTTTATATTTGCCTGGTATATCAATTTTAAAGTGTCTCTATCAGCCTTCAAGATTTCCTCTGTATCTTTGGTTTTTCAGCAGTCATATGTCTAGGTTTTGTTTTGTTTTGATGTTACTTGGAGATCCCTGGGCTTCTTGGATCTGTGATTTATTGTCTTTCGTTAATTTTGGAAACCATTTAGCCATTATCCTCAAATATGTCTTACTGTTTTTGCATTTCTTTCACCAATTACATGTATATTATAGACTCATATTGCCTGTCACTTCTTGGATGCTTTGTTCTTCTTCCCTCTTTTTCTTCATGTTTGATTGAAGTAATCTCTGTCTTCAGGTTCACTGATTCTTCTGTATCCAGCATCCTGGTAAGCATGCTGAAAGATTTCTTTATCTCTGATACCATATTTTATTTCCAATATTTGACTCTTCTTTAATAATTTCCATCTCTCCTCTCAGATTATCCGTCAGTTCCTACATGTTGTTCGTCTTCTTACCCGCTTGCTTCAACATGCTGTGTGTATGTTCCGTTGCTCAGTTGTGTCCAGTTCTTTGGGACCTGCCAGGCTCTTCTGTCCATGGATTTTCCCCAGGCAGGAATACTGGAGTGTGTCGCCCGCTCCTTCTCTAGGAGATCTTCCTGACCCAGGAATCAAGCCCGAGTCTCTGGCGTCTCCTGTCAGCAGATGGATTCTTTACCACTGTACCACCTAGGAAGCTTCAGTCATAGCTATTTTTCAGTTTCCTGCCTGCTACTTCCAGCATCTGGGTCATCTTTGAATATGCTTCCATTGACTGCTTTCTCTTCTCAGTGATTCGTTGAATTTTTCTCTCACTTTTCTGTGTGGTGTTACTTTTTTCTTTTATTATTACTGAATGCCAAAAAGTAGTCTCTTCTGTTTTTTTTACATATGAGACCTTTACATCCAGAAACTAGAATACCTTTTTTCCTGTCAGGATATTGGGTGCAGGGTTAAGTCAGTTTAGGCAGGAGTAGAGCTAGGTCTGGGTTTTGTTGTTGCCTTTTTAGTTCCTTGCAGTCTTCAAATATCTCTAGCAGTGGGCTGCTCTTACTTTGTGTCTCTTAGAGTGCTGCCTAGAGTCCACAGTATTGCTTTACTTTAGTCCTTTTATTTTCAGCCTTTCTGTGTGTGATGGGGCCCCATTTATTCAGTCTCCACATGATCTGATAAACAGCCAAATACTAAATTACGTGGAATTTTACAAGCCACGTGGTTTCAGTTGTAACAAAAAACAGACATAGACAATAGATAAACAAGTGAGTGTGGCTATATTCTAGTAAAACTTTGTTCACAAAACAGGCGATGGCCGGATTGGGCCCTTGAGCCATAGTTTGTTGACCCCGTTTTTAGAGCTTTGTTCTTGGGACATACACACCCATATCTCCGAGCTCCAGCAGGGTAGGGATTTTTACCTGTCTTGTTCATTGATTTCCTGAGTGGCTACAACAATCCTGACATACTATAGGTTCTCAATATATTAAAAGAATGGATTAGCAAATTACATTTTAAGTGTTTCTTGAAAACAGCAATGCAGCTGTAGATCTTTTGTATCTAAACAGGTTAATTAGATTACAGTTATTATGATTACTAATATATTTGGAATTATTTGTGTTCTAGTTCTTTCCTCCTTTCCTGCTAAGTTTAATCAAATTTTATCCTTTTGTTCTTTTAGAAACTGTATTTAGCTTTCTCGTATACTCTTCATCTTTATCCCTAGATGTTAACATGTATATTTGGTTTAGCAACATTTGAGAATATTCTTTTCATACTGTTCATGGGGTTCTCCATGGCGTTTTTCCAGTAGTCATATATGGATGTGAGAGTATAATGAAAGCTGAGTGCCAAAGAATTGATGCTTTTGAACTGTGTGTTGGAGAAGACTCTTGAGAGTCCCTTGGACTGCAAGGAGATACAACCAGTCCATCCTAAAGGAGACCAGTCCTGGGTGTTCATTGGAAGAACACTGAAGCTGAAACTCCAGTACTTTGGCCACCTCACGTGAAGAACTGACTCATTAGAAAAGACCCTGATACTGGGAAAGATTGAGGGCAGGAAGAGAAGGGGATGACAGGATGAGATGGTTGGATGGCATCACTGACTCGGACATGAGTTTGAGCAAGCTGCGGGAGTTGGTGATGGACAAGGAAGCCTGGCGTGCTGCAGTAACATCTTTAGTAGTTCTTTCTTTAGGAGCAGTCCATGGTTTGTAAAATCTTGCAACTTATCTATTCATCCCTACTCCAGTAATTTGATTAAGTGAATTAGTTACTCCATTAGCTTCTGAAATATCTCATTTCTTCAGGTTTCTCTTCAGATTTTGCCATCCACTCTATTGTCTCCTTCTGGAACTCCTTTTTATATTTATTTAAGATCTTTTAGCCCCTCTTTCATGTGTCCCATCGCTTTATCTCTGCATTTTGAGAATACTCTTAGATTTATCTCTTGGGTCACTAAATATGTCTTTGACTATGTATAGTCTACAGTTTAATGTATTTGGTTGACTGTTTCAATGGCTATTTTCCATTTCTAGAGGTTGTTTATGGCACTTCTCCAAAACTTATTCATGGTATCTTGTTATATTCTTCTATAATCATTATAATCATCTTAAACAGATATTTCCGTAGCTTCTTTCAAATTGTTATATAACCAAGTTTTAGGGGGCTCCTCTCGGGCTGTTGATTCTCATGGTAGATGGTTTTCTTGTTTGGTCATACTTTACTGCTGAGCGCTTCTCTTCACTGAGGATTTTTCCATTTTGGATTCCATAGTAGGTGTCCCTCCATACTGGAAGTAGGTTGCCAGAGCAGTTTGCATTTGCTTCTGCCGGTTACTTCAAGGAAATCACCAGCCTAGAGCTAATTGTTAACAGTAATTCCTCACTCAGAGGTTCTCTCTCTGCCCTCACCTCATAAATCATTTTCTCAGAAAATCTATTCTTATCCCTTCTCCTCATGTAATATTGAATAATATCACAAATGTATGTCTTATTTTCTAACTCAGTACAAATATAAATTATCACTTACTCGTTAGAACCACTAAATAAATGCATTTTTTAAAGTTTTTTTTGTTCTGCATATTTAGGAAAAAGCTTTTAGGCAGATCTCTGTTAATTTTTAAGAAATACTGCTTTTATATAATCATTAATTTGAACACATGTCTTACTAATGGCATTTGAGACTCATTGGTAGATCATCAGAGTTTAGAAATGAAGGAAAGTATGTTATGTTCTTCTAGTCTTCCTTTGCCTTGCCCTTCATTCTCACTTCATGCCTCTGTCTTTCTCCTCTTAATGTCCCACTCAGAAATTAACAATCCACTCCTCATCTTCTTTTAAGAGAATAAAATAAACCCTAATGCACAATTCTTATGTTTTGGAAATAGAGGCATAAAACTTTGCAATTCAAGTAAAATAAACCAAATTAATAAAAGTCTGACAAAGCAAGCCTGGAGTGGTTATGGATATACAAAGACACAGTGAGTTTTCTATCAGGAACATGTGTACGTCCAAAACACCTCCCTGCGTTTCTAAAATACATATTAAAATGAGAGATAAGGTACCAAGAATCAGTCATGATTTTTAAAACTTGAGACATATTCCCCTAATACTCTTTTCTTCCAATAAATAAGAAAGGAAAATTACAGAGGGAGATATCTGTGGATTGTATTTGTGTCAAATTTTTGTTGGGAAAAATTATCTACCATTTAAAGTTAATTTTAAAACACTTGAGCCTAACTAGCTTCCCCACACCCCACACCCTAATTCAGATTCTGTAATACACTGCTGGACTGAATGGCCTGAATATATATAGCCTTTTCCTTCTTTAGCTTCTTGGAAATTTTAGTTTGATTGATGGTGACTATTTAGCATTAATCTAATCTGTTTAATCCACTTGACTTTTTTATTTTAATTGCTATTTTTCATTTTTAGAGTTTATTTATTATACTTTCTCAAATCAGCTTGTTTTCTCTTGGTAGAGTCACCCCAAGCCTCCATTTAATAGTAAATTCAGTTATCTTCACCACCAGTACAATAGCCTAAAAAGTCAAACTCATTTTGTCCAGAAGTGGCAAAATCATGTATACCAATTTTTACCGTTTACTAAGGTTTCCCAAGCAGTTCATCATTCATGTGACAAGGTTGATTGCTTATTTTCTTTTTTAAAACATCTTAGGAAAATGTTTTCACTAAGTATAATTGGAATATAAGAAAATGTATTTGGTTTATCTGAATGGTTTTGTTTTTGATTTGCAGTTTGAGCAGTTTAAGGTTAACATTCATGTGGATCGAAATTAATCACTTTTATTTATTGCATACATCAAAATGGATTTAACCTAACCCACATTCCCATTAAGTTGTTTATATGCTTAAATGATTCTCAAGTTAAAAATAAAATAATTCTCTAAAAATTTTGAAATTTTAAATATTTAACACACAATACTTTGTTTTAGTGTTATCTTTGAGATTCTCCGCAGCCTCTTGTTTGTCACAGAAATAGTTATCTGTTTTGTTTTCCCAAGGTTGTTTAAAGGTTAATTGACTAAACTGGGTGGGTCTTCATATATACTAATATGTATTGCAGCTCTTTTGGTACACCAGAAGGCCAGAATGGAACGGCTTCAAAGAGAACTTGAGATTCAAAAGAAAAAGCTGGATAAACTAAAATCTGAGGTCAATGAAATGGAAAATAATCTAACTCGAAGGCGTCTGAAAAGATCAAATTCCATATCCCAAATACCTTCAGTAAGTCTTTCTTTCTGTAACTGTTGTAACTGCTGTGCTTGAACATGAGAATAGGTAACCTATCATCAGTATAAAAGTTTGACCTACTTTTCTAGAAATGCTCTTAATTCATACTTGTTTTCCTGTCCTTACTTCCCCCTGCAAACCTTGACTCCTTCTTAACTAATAACACAAGAGTTCAATGTAGATCCTCACCTGGAATTATTTTTCAGCTCGAAGAAATGCAGCAGTTGAGAAGTTGTAATAGACAGCTCCAGATTGACATTGACTGCTTAACCAAAGAAATCGATCTTTTTCAAGCCCGAGGTAAAGTTCAATGCATATTCAGTTGAAATTCTTTGTATTAATTTATCAGCTCTTCCTGTGGCTGAAAATAGACTTTCAATTATAATCTTGTTTCAGATTTGATTTGGAGCCATATAGTGCTGCTTAGATTTTTATTTTCTCTTACTTGCCACTCCTCCCTCCAAAGCTGTATATTTGGTTGAGAAGTAATTTGATACGTTTAATATCCTTCAAATCCCCTTTAGTCATACATTAAAGGAAGACAGTGATTAGTATGTCTGGCTATATTGTCAAAAGTATTGCTGTTATGTATTAATGTAATCTGTTACAGTGTTTATTAAGATTGTAATATATATACTCATATTCCTTTTTCCTGTTTCCCTTTTTTCCTTCTACCTTTGAAGAATTATGCTTTTAAGAACATGATTAAAAGGCATCCCCACTCTAATGGCACTTACTTAACTGATGACATAGAGAAGAAAATTAAAATACAACATACAATATTTTAGGGAAATGATAGTTTATGATATTTGAACTGTTATTGACCAGCAATAATTGCTCATTGTGGAGTAAAAAAAGATAGGGGCATTTGGCACAGTACGTGAGTGAGTAAAAAGTGTTCCATAGACAACTAAAAAGAATGTTTATAACTTAAACCTAATTCTAAAGTTTGGAAATAATAGAAATATATAAAATGAAAAAGACCCGAAAGGGAAGAAGCCAAAAAATAAGCCCGTAGTCACACTTCTCAGTGTGTGCCAAAATCCATTAAACTGGAAGATGATTTCTTTTATTTTCTTTTAGTAAGTAAGCTGTTTATCTTGAAACAGTCATAGAAAATGCCATAATTTAACTTTGGAGAGAAAAAATTGGTGCTAGTCTAGAAAATGTAATCTTTGAACTTGTTCCTTTTGTTTAAAATCTGAAGTATCACGTTATATTAGTTCAGGTTTTTATACTTACTTGAGGCCAAGCTATTTAGTTGCTTAAGACCATGTTAAAATTATATTTTACACTGTCAAATTTTAAGTTATCTTAACTTGTCACATACAACAGGGATCTGTTCTAATTCTTTTACTGTCTTGCTGCTGCTACTGCTAAGTCGTGTCAGTCGTGTCCGACTCTGTGCGACCCCATAGACGGCAGCCCACCAGGCTCCCCCATCCCTGGGATTCTGGAGGCAAGAATACTGGAGTGGGTTGCCATTTCCTTCTCCAATGCATGAAAGTGAAGTCGCTCAGTCATGTCCGACTCTTAGCGACTCCATGGACTGCAGCCTACCAGGCTCCTCCGTCCATGGGGTTTTCGAGGCAAGAGTACTGGAGTGGGGTGCCATCGTCTTCTCCTTTACTGTCTTACTAGCATTAATCTAATTTCTTCCTCAGTTTACAGGTTGGACTTCTGTTATGGGTACTATCAATATATTACACCTATTTCAGCTGTTTTTGAAATCCTTTCATGTAATTGGAGATTAGAGGTGTGAAATAAAAGTATTTTTTCTATTTAACTGTGATTTTTTTTTTAAGAAATAAAATATTTGCTTTTTAAAAATCTTTTTAATTTTTTGAGCTATAAACATTGATATGCTTCTTTTTATATATTTCAGGACCACATTTCAATCCCAGTGCTATTCATAACTTTTATGACAATATTGGATTTGTAGGCCCTGTGCCACCAAAACCCAAAGGTTAGTGTATCCAGTAAGTGTGAAAAACTGTTGCGTTTTGAAAAACAAGATTTTAGAAAATTTTATTCTTAGCAGCCTTCTACTCTAGAAGTACTTCCAACTTTGGCATTCTTGGATGGATTCATTAGGAAGATACTTATTTTCACTTAACATGCTGGGAATTGGGAGCGTTCAAAAATGTAATGTACTTAGCCCTTTAAAAGTAATATGCATGTCCTTAGGATTCATTGTATACTCCCAGAATAGCAAATCTTGGCAAAAAAAAAAAAAAAAAACCACCAGGTATAAAAACTTGTATTCTTTGAAATTTTAGACAGACATTAAGAAAGACACCTTAGGAAAGTTTATTTTCCATAAGTATTCTGTCTTATATAGTTTATGCATAGTTCTCTATAATCAAAATTCTCTGAATTTCAGATAAATGGTTTTTTTAATTACTACCTACTATCATTTTTATGTCATTGATAACAGATTATGTACACACCAAACTAAGAAATGTTGAAACATTTCTGTGGGTTTTTTACTCCAGGCATTAAAATATATGTAGACATGGGAACAATGTTTGGTTTGTTACAAGAATTTTCATATTGTCATTCAGTATCCTGTTCTCTTCACTCCTTAGTTTTTATTCAGTTATAATTCAATTAGGCCTAGCTGTAGCTTCATATTTTTTATTATTTAAATGTTTTTTAAACATAGTTAGCTGGAATGTAATGAAGTCTTATTACAGAGGAGCAAAAGTGAAATTGGGCATTTGACACAGTACGTGAGTAAGCAAATGTTCAGATATTGGATGTTAATTGAAAAAGGAATAAGGAAACCAGTGGTAAGCAGAGCCTAGCTCCTTAAAATAAGCAAAATGGATATTTTAGACTCTGAATGAGTTGCCTCAATATAATCTTTTTATTCTCTTTCAAACACTAAAAATTCTCATATAAAAAGATCCTGTTTTGTTTCCAGGTAAATCAGTACTTATGTGTTATGGGTAGGCGGGAGATGGGGTATAGATGAAATAAGGTTTGTCTTGACAGTCGTTGAAGTAGCATAAGGGCTGAGAGTTTATTTCACTGTTTTCACTATTTTTGTGTGTATTTGAAATTTTCCATGATAAAAAGTAAGGGGAAAAAAATACTTAAAACGCTTTTCACAAAAGATAAATGGTTGTGTACTGGATATTTTTAGAGAAATAAAGAATTAGTCATTTTTGCTTAAAGCTAAAATAGGAAGTTACTGGTTTCACTTAGAGAGGTTTACTTAGTTCTTAAAATCAGTTCTGCTTTACAATGTGGATTTTTTAACAGCTAAAATAAAGTGTGGCCATAACAAGTCATCTCATCGTACTGTGCACCCTAAATAACTTCCTCTTTTATCGATTCTGGTGGTTACTTAGTTTCCAAATACCACTAATAATAAAAGTCATAATTCGAAGGACCAGAAGATTTTGTGCAGTTGGAAGAAAACCATTGAAGATTTTTTCACTTAAAAAAATATTAGGTCCTCTATTTGATTACCTTAGATATTTAAATATTGAAGATAATCCTGGCACTTAGTAATAGAATGAAGTGTTAATACAGATTGAATGGCCCCTCCTAAAAAACCTTTGTAGTTAACAAAAAGGATAGACAAGGTTTTACTGAAAATGTGCCAGATTGGAATGTTTTCTAACCTTAGTAAGACCAAAATTCTAATAAGTAGACTAGATTATCCCCAGATTAATACAGTTGTTCTATAAAATGTGTCTGAAGTATAGAATGTGGAATAATTATAGATGGTAAAAAGTCAAACTTTTTTAAACTATTCATTTTTGAGTTTTAGGTGGATACTAATTCGTATTGTCAGACTTGACTTTTAAAATATTTTTACCTAGATAAACCTTAAATAGATAATTTTTTTAATATGTATTTATTGGTTTGGCTGTGCTGGGTCTCAGTTGTGGCATGTGGGATCTAGCTCCCTGGCCAGGGAGTGAACCTGGGCCCCTGCATTGGGAGTGCCGGGTCTTGACCACTGGACCACCAGCAGAGTTCCCTAGATATTTGTTTTAAAGCTGTTCAATTTAAAGAAAATTTACTATATAAATAACTTTCATGGTGCTCACGCATGTGCCAAAATCATGGTGATCCCTAAAATTTCCCATGCCTAAAGTGGGAATTTTGCAATAAAATGTTAACCTTAAGACCAAACACTAAATAAAGTGCTGCTAAACAAAGTACCATCACTTAATTATTTTGAATTTGTTACAGAAACTTGACTTCCTATATTTTTACCCACTATATATCATAGTTTGTCTTTTAAAATAGCAGAAAAGATATCATTTACTTACCAGCTCAGTGGAATAGGTAGAATTTGCAAATTAATATACATTTTTAATATAATTTATTAACTACAAATCATAAACCATGACTGGAGAGATCCAATAATGCATGCTCCTTTTACTTCAAACCTCCCCAAAATAATTTATAGGAATCCTATTTTTAAATTGCAAAGATACCTCCCTCTCCCATAAAAGTAGTTTTATAAATGTAATTTCATCTTTGACACAACCATGGAGGAATATATTTCTTATATTTAAGATAACTGTACATTCAAACATTTAGAACATTGACCTCATAAAACTGCAGTGACTATTTTATAAGAAACAAAGACTAGATGTAGAGGAAACATGATTATCTAAGATCACAGAGCAAAGAAATTAGGAGTTAATAGCAGAACCATGAATAAAACTCCAGTCTCATGACTCTCGATCTGGTAGTCTTTCTAGTGTTCCCTAATAAATACCTTTTCAAATAACATGAGAAATAAAGTCTGATAAAATTCTATACTAATTTGCTTCTCCTAGTCTGTTATTGACATTTAGTTAAATAAGATTTTAGAAATTAGTACGTATTGTTCAGTTTTAGATTTTTAGCAGATGGAGAACATTTAATAAACACTTCCATTCATGATAGAAATCAGAAATATAACCGCTACATCAGTGAGAAATGAAACTCAAACTTGAATGAGACGTAAATGCACTAGCAGTGCTGCACTGCAGTTGGATACCTCTTCACATTCTTAAGTGACACTATGGTAATCTTGGCTGTTAGTGACCGTATGAATTGCTTTCCCTTTTCTCCTGCTATAAGTTGGGGGAAATGATGCTCTTTTCCCATCTGAGGAGATATTGAGGTGATTAAGTCATGTCCGCGTTGCTGTTCCCCAGCAGAGATGTGCAGCCTGATAGACACAGATACAGGTTGGGAGGATCAAGCATGCGGGGCAGTTTCAGCTAGGTGCTTCATTTGATTAACAGGCTGTTTCATGCTGTGTGGTGCTAGTGTTTAACAGACGGCGCTATGAGGAAAGCCCAATAGTGCTTATAGTTGCCAGTAATTTATGACTGTGAATTTGCTTCTAAAATAATTCTTTTGCTTCCTTACAGATCAAAGGTCCACCATCAAAACACCAAAGACTCAAGACACAGAAGATGACGAGGGGGCTCAGTGGAATTGTACTGCCTGTACTTTTTTGAACCATCCAGCCTTAATCCGTTGCGAACAGTGTGAGATGCCAAGGCATTTCTGAGCCAGGAGGCCCTATATCTTCTCTAAATCCACATCTGAAATTCAAGAAACCAGTCTGTCATCAGGGGAAAAGTTTCACTGCTACATAGGATTTTGTAAAATTGAAGGTGTGACAAGATGGTATTGTGCTAATGTTAAATGTCAACCCACAGAGTTAATAATACCTCAGTCTAATGTCATGGGCAGTTGAAATTCATCACATGAAAGGTAATCTGCTGAAAGACTTGGTTGCCCACTGCCTAACCATGTACAGTGTTACCAGTAGCCCGTCATGGATAATTCTCAACATATTAATACCTAAGTGTTCCCAGTACTTTTTTCCCTCATGTCACTACTGAATTTTGACAGGAGGAAGGAATAGAATGATGGCTTTTTTTTTTTTAAGCTTTCGGTGAAACACTACAAACATGAAGAAAAGCAACGAGGTTTAACTATTTAAAAACTGTTTGCTGCTGTATAGTGCCAGTGGAAAGGGGAAGAACTTCACAAATCTGTGGTACTCTTGGCCTTGTCTTTGTCTTCCCTGAAAACGTCTCCACTCTGTGAAGCGCCAGCATCTAGGGTCTAAAGATGAAAAGGAGAGCAGCAGCATTGTCTGTACAAATATGGAGTGAAATACCCCAAAGCTTTTCCTACTGTACAGAGCTCTCAAGTTTGCTTTAAGTGATTTCTTTTCTTCCTTATTATTTTCTTATATTTCTATATGTATAGTGTAATAGTCTTTTGTTAACTAATTTTCTTTTTTCCTTTTAGTGATTAAGTACTATCATGTCCCTTTTTAAGCCTTACGTGAGAGAAGCATTGCCTTCAAAATAAAAAAGCATTAATGAAATGAAACTATGCACAAAATAACTTTCCTCTACTTATTCTGTGCTTTGCCCTCATGAGTACCGATGTTCTGTGAAGACATACAGATGCTGCACAGTGAATTGCAGAAAATATTACAAGACTTCTGTCTGTAGGTCACACTATGTACTGACTTTAGTGGTGGGTAACACAACATGGTGTTTTATCTTCCACAGGGAAGCTTAAAACAAAAGGTATTTTTAACCCACTGACAGCAACAAGGTTAAGCTTGCTTTATCTGCCTTGTGTCCCACAGAACTTCCACAAGAGATTACTATTGGGAAAGTACAATTTCCAAACGAGCAGCAGTACCTACAGCCCTTTTTTTGGGAGAGAAATTTAAACACTTTACTGTTGGGGCAGTCCGTTTCTAAACCTGACTTGGTGGCAGTATCGTGTATATTTATAAAACAAGGCTAGTCGCATTTAGGACAACTGAAGAAAAGCTGGAAAAAAGAAAAACAAGCAAACTTGAACACTGAAGCAACCTCAAGCATCTCTTTATTTTGATGATATATTTTTATAAGGAAAATAAATATTCAGATGATCAGGAATGTATATAACGAAATGAAATCAAGGAAAAAATGACAATATGCATTAAAAAAAACAATTATGAAATGATATATCAGTGCTTAGAATGGGGTTGAGGGAAGTGCGGAAATGTAGCAAAAGATAGGAGATAATGTAGACTGGCACCCACTGTAAATGTTTGCAAATGAATATTTTTTAAATAAGCAAGATTATTACAGGTGATTCTATATGAATGTCAGAGCCTTAACTTCCAGGCTTTGCATCTTGTATATGAGAAGAACTATGACAATCCTAGTTAATTAGATGAGAAACCCAAAGCCTTTACATTTGATGCATTTTGTTTTAAAATAGGCCTTGTTTTTCAGCTTCATCTGCAGTTCTATGTGAAGATTGATAAATCAGTTTTTACTTGTTTTATTAATAAAACGTAATTTGGATATCTTGAGTTGATGGTTTTGTGATTTAGCTGGGTAAACTATCTTTGTAACAGATAAGTTATTTATAAAAATTAAAAAACTTATATTCTAACATGGATTTTGTGACTTGTTCTTAAAGTTTTGTGGGACAGGAGGTAAATTATGCCCCAGCAGAACATTTGATAGTTAATAGAAATCAGAGGAAACTCAACCTCCAGAGTCTCCTCCTGACATCATGGCATTCTGTGGCAGTTCTTGGATTATTCGTATCAATTTCCCCAGGCTTCTTTTTAACTAATGAAAGCAACCATTTCAGCTAAGCCAGAGAAATGAATATTCCTCTTTTCAAAGTTTATTACAGCTTTATTCTTTCATTTCTCTTGGAGTTTTGTTTTTTAAGTTTACCCCATTGTTGAAATGTGATTTCTTGGGCCATTTAGCCTGAGTAAGTCGCTTAGTTCATATTTGCTCTTTCACACTATGTGTATGTGCTGAAGATGGCACTACTTCTCTGGAAGAGAATCTTTAAGAATTTTCAAAAGCATATGACTCAGTTTTTCTGAGCTTGAAAAAGAGCCAAGTAGCACTTGCTGATCTCATTATGACATAACTTAAAGCCCTGCCATGTCTTCCCTGGTGGCTCAGATGGTAAAGAGTCTACGTGCAATGCAGGAGGCCCAGGGTTCAATCCCTGGGTCAGGAAGATCCCCTGAAGAAGGGAATGGCTACCCACTCCGGTATTCTTGCCTGGAGAATCCCATGGACAGAGAACCTGGCAGGCTACAGTCCATGGGGGTCTCAAAGGAGTTGCACAGGACTAGCAACTAACTTTGTCTGCCATTGTTGGTCTTTTAAACCTGCTGCTACTGCTGCTGCTGCTAAGTCACTTCAGTCGTGTCTGACTCTGGGCAACCCCATAGACGGCAGCCCACCAGGCTCCCCCATCCCTGGGATTCTCCAGGCAAGAACACTGGAGTGGGTTGCCATTTCCTTCTCCAATGCATGAAAGTGAAAAGTGAAAGCAAAGTCGCTCAGTCGTTCAGACTCTTCGTGACCCCATGGACCATAGCCTACCAGGCTCCTCCATCCGTGGGATTCTCCAGGCAAGAGTACTGGAGTGGGTTGCCAATTCCTTCTCCAATGCATGAAAGTGAAAAGTGAAAGCAAAGTCGCTCAGTCGTGTCAGACTCTTCGTGACCCCATGGACCACAGCATACCAGGCTCCTCCATCCGTGGGATTCTCCAGGCAAGAGTACTGGAGTGGGGTGCCATTGCCTTCTCCTCTTTTAAACCTAGTAGGACATATATATTCTTTGCCAGGGAACATGAGGTCTAGAGACCACCTTCAAGAATTACTGCAGTGAAATAGAATTACTGGTCCTATGAGCCTCAGATGGAAAAATGGACTTCACTTCTCATTGCTGATCATACATGGGTGCTAACATTCTTTATTTTTCAAAGGGAGGTGGGCAGTTAGCAGCTCATGTAAACTGGCCCTCTCAGGGAAGCTTTTATATTTAACAGAATATTGGCCAGTATCTACTATCATAGCTAGCACATTATACAAAGAAGATGCACATTGTATTGAGAATTTTTGTAGAAAAAATACAAAAATTTATTTTTCTTTTAAACTTTCCATTTTCAAAAAGTGATCAAGAAGGATCAAGCTACAGCGTAATGTTAATTGACTTTATACTGGAGAATTGTGCATAAAATCATATCTATGATAGCCCAAAACTGTATTAGCTCTTAGCTTTAAATTTGTAATATAATCAAAGCATGTATAAATAGCAACATTAACTGACATCAGTTTCCTGTATCCCAATTTAATGTTGATAGGCAATTATAGTGAACAATGATAGTTTAAGAAATAAATGGTAAAAGATATAATAACCTGTGAGTAATTGAAGATGGCCATGCTGCCTTAGAAAATAATAAGTCTGCAGTGGCACCAAAGGCCATTCCAGATTTAATGTATGCTTGCTAGGTATTGGTATAGTTTTACACATAATATTACAAAATACTTAATTTCGCCATGACAAGTGAGCATGTTTTTTGTGGCTCTAGTTTTTAGAAGCTATAATTATATCCATTTTACTTGAAGATTAAGTGATTCAGGGTTGTGATTTCATTTTTGTTGTTTCCATCTGAAAATATAACTAGGCAAATGAGAGAAAAGTCTTCCTCTAAAGAAAGCACAGTTGTGTAGCTTTGTATTTGTTAAATTGGATTTTCCCCCCTCAATATGTACTAGGCTGTTCAGTGTTTTTGGTTCTTGTCTTTTTTTTCCCCCAGGGAGTGTAGTTAATCATTTAGAAATGCTTGGTTATACATTGTCTTCACAACTATTAAGTTTTTTCCATGTTATAGATTCAAAACTAGAGTTGCTATGTTAACAATATAATAGTTCATTTACTTAGTTATTTAAGAAGGGAAAGCAATTGTTTTCTTAATACTGCCACCTTGTTCCACAGCTAGACCCCCTCAAGTCTTAAAGAGTTGGGACAGCCGCGATCCAATTGGGCATCTCCCTGGATTTACTCTGTGATCAATCCTGGGATAGTCACTTGCTTTTCACTCCTTACCTTGTTAAAAGAAGATTATATTAATGTTAAATGCTCCTCACAGGGGTGTTGAAGGGCTTAATGTGAGTCCATCAGAGCCAACCTCTTCTCTCACTAGGAACCAGATTATCCTAAAGCAATGGGTTATGTTTCTGTATGAATGGGTTTTAAAACATTTTTCTCAACAGTATTAACAAACAGAATGGTAATTTGACTTATTTATTTATTTGAGTTGGCCTCAGAACATCTCAGTCTTTCATAGTTTGGTATTTCAGTCACTGTGATTGAAATTCTGTCCCTCTTTTGATGTCAAAAGATTTATTGCTTTGCAAAGGTTTCAAGGCTGACCTGAAGATCAAATCTGTTTATACATGTCCAGCTCTCTAAAGAATGTACTTTTTATGATGGAGAATAACAAATTATTTCTCCAGGAAAATAAATACTTTCTACAAAGGACTTAGTCCAGTGTTTGCACATCTGCATATTTGTTTTAACCCTAAAATTGACCCAAAGTCCACTTCATTCTAGCTACTCTACAGATCCCCTTCTCTACCCCCTTCCCCCTACCCCTTTTATGAGGGTAGGAATACATCCTTCCTTTGATCGCAACTGCACTCAGCACTCCATACCTACAGGTTCTACATCTTCAGATTTAAGCAACTGTAGATCAAAAATATTCAGGAAAAAAGTTCCAGAAATCAGAACTTGAATTTATTGTGTATCAGCAAATATTTACATTGTATGAGGTATTGTAAGAATCAGAGATGACTTCAGAGACATACTAAATACTATGCCTTTTTATATAAGGGGCTTGAACATCCACAGATTTTGGTATGGGGTCAGGAGGATACCAAGAGATGACTTAAATAATAGAACCATCACAACTTACTGATCCACATTCCAAAAATGTTTATTGATCCTCATAGCACACTGAATAAATCCTGCAGTATCTTCACTGGGGAAATGTTTTCCAGAGATTTTAAAAAGGAAAAAACAACACTCCCACCTGAGAAACCACCAACTAGCTCCTAGTAGGCTCACGCCTTTCACACTGATCTAAGTGGTTCCGCGTCCAGCTTCCTCTTCCCTCGCACACTGCAGCTAGAATAAAGAGAAGACGTCCTATCCATGTTCTCTTCAGAAATGTCAACTATTTCCCCATTGCTAAGATTCTGTAGTCTTATCAGGATGGTTTTACTTTCCAATAGAATACGCTTTACAACTCAGCCGGCCTAACCACTTACTGTAATAGTCTTGCACTTCCCCCGACCCCACCATGTACTTTTGTCCATCGCATTTCCCCAGTCTTACTTCAAGCATCAGGACAAGGCTGGGAGAACTTTCCAAACTACACTTCCTTGTGACACTTGTATAATTTTCTGCCCAAGTGGCGTTCATTGCTGCTTTGACCCCTCCATTTACATACTGACAGCAGATATTGTGACATACCCACTTTGGGTCCACAGTCAATGCCGCTGTGCATAAGAAGTCAGTAATTGATGGTGATAATGGTCCTTGAGGACCAAGTTAAATGAGAACGTTTCAACTCTCAACATGCATTTCTAGAGGACGATGGAGAAGTCGAGACCTCTGGATATTCTGGAACCTTCAGAAATTTGGCATTTGAAATTGAGTCTCCTGATTCTGTTACCTCTGATTTCACTTTAGAGATTTAATTTTGTCTTTTCTTAGATAAAGATGTTTGCGTGACTTATTCTTAAAAATAACAAGGATCAATTTTTTTTGAACTATTGAAGGAGAGAGGAACATGGGAGAATATTTTTTCGGGGAAAATTGGTCTAGAAAAGACAAAAGTTGAATGTGAAATGTGTGATAACTCACTTCCCCTTTCCCAAGAGGGAGAAGAAAGGGCAGGCTTTTAACTAAAGGAACAATACCAGAGAGCAGGGACTACGTGTGTATTTGTGACTAGGGCGTGTATAACCAAGACACTACCTGTGCGATGGATGCCATGAAATGTGTACATTTTATGATGTGAATCAACTTGAAGTCAAAATTACTACCATTTTGAGTTTTTGTTTGTTTTCTGATTTTTTTGATTTTTTTTTATTGAAGGATAATTGCTTTACAGAATTTTTTTGTTTTCTGTCAAACCTCAAACATGAATCAGCAATAGGTATACATATATCCATTCCCTTTGGAACCTTTCTCCCATCTCCCACCCCATCCTACCCCTCTAGATTGATACAGAGCCCCTGTTTGAGTTTCCTGAGCCATACAGCAAATCCCCATTGGCTATCTATTTTACATACAGTAGTGTAAGTTTCCATGTTACTCTCCATACATCTCACCCTCTCCTCCCCTTTCCCTATGTCCATAAGTCTATTCTCTATGTCTGTTTCTCCATTCAGTTCAGTTCAGTTCAGTTCAGTCACTCAGTCGTGTCTGACTCTTTGCGACCCCGTGAATCACAGCATGCCAGGCCTCCCTGTCCATCACCATCTCCCGGAGTTCATTCAAACTCAGGTCCATTGAGTTGGTAATGCCATCCAGCCATCTCATTGCCTGTCGTCCCCTTTTCCTCCTGTCCCCAATCCCTCCCAGAATCAGAGTCTTTTCCAATGAGTCAACTCTTCGCATGAGGTGGCCAAAGTACTGGAGCTTCAGCTTTAGCATCATTCCTTCCAAAGAAATCCCAGGGCTGATCTCCTTCAGAATGGACTGGTTGGATCTCCTTGCAGTCCAAGGGACTCTCAAGAGTCTTCTCCAACACCACAGTTCGAAAGCATCAATTCTTCGGTGCTCAGCTTTCTTCACAGTCCA
>SJYQ01002767.1:4529-27751 GCA_006410935.1 Redunca redunca | reverse complement strand
TATGGATGTGAGAGTTGGACTGTGAAGAAAGCTGAGCACCAAAGAATTGATGCTTTTGAACTGTGGTGTTGGAGAAGACTCTTGAGAGTCCCTTGAACTGCAAGGAGATCCAACCAGTCCATTCTAAAGGAGATCAGCCCTAGGATTTCTTTGGAAGGAATGATGCTAAAGCTGAAACTCCAGTACTTTGGCCACCTCATGCAAAGAGTTGACTCTTGGAAAAGACCCTGATGCTGGGAGGGATTGGGGGCAGGAGGAGAAGGGGACGACAGAGGATGAGATGGCTGGATGGCATCACTGACTCGATGGACGTGAGTTTGAGTGAACTCCAGGAGTTGGTGATGGACAGGAGGCCTGGAGTGCTGCGATTCATGGGGTCGCAAAGAGTCAGACACGACTGAGTGACTGAACTGAACTGAACTGAATATTCCATTGTGTATACGTACCACAACTTTTTTATCCATTCATTTGTCAATGGACATCTAGGTTGCTTCCATGTTCTAACTATCGTAAATAGTGCTGCAATGAACAACGTGGTACATATGTCTTTTTCAATTTGGGTTTCCTCAGGGTATATGCCTAGGAGTGGGATTGCTGGGTCATATAGTGGTTTTATTCCTAGATTTTAAGGAATCTCCAAACTGTCTTCCATAGTGGCTGTATCAATTTACATTCCCACCAAGAGTGCAAGAGCATTCCCTCTTCTCCACACCTTCTCCATCATTTATTGTTTGTAGACTTTTTGATGACGGCCATTCTGACTGGTGTGAGGTGATATCTCATTGTGGTTTTGATTTGCATTTCTCTAATGATGAGCGATGTTGAGCATCTTTTCATGTGTTTGTTAGCCATCTGTATGTCTTCTTTGGAGAAATCTCTGTTTAGGTCTTTTTCCCACTTTTTGATTGGGTTGTTTGTTTTTCTGGTATTGCGTTGTATGAGCTACTTCTATATTTTGGAAATTAATTCTTTGTCAGTTGTTTCATTTGCTATTATTTTCTCCCGTTCTGAGCATTGTCTTTTCACCTTGTTTATAGTTTCCTTTGCTGTGCAAAAGCCTTTAAGTTTAATCAGGTCCCACTTGTTTACTTTTGTTTTTATTTCTGTTACTCCAGGACATGGGTCATAGAGCATCTTGCTTTGATTTATGTCATCAACTGTTCTGCCTATGTTTTCCTCTAAGAGATTTATAGTTTCTGGTCTTATATTTAGGTCTTTAATCCATTTTGAATTTATCTTTGTGTATAGTTAGGAAGTGCTCTAATTTCATTCTTTTACATGTTGTTGTCCAGTGTTCCCAGCACCATTTATTGGAGAGGCTGTCTTTACCCCATTGTATATCCTTGCCTCCTTTGTCAAAAATAAGGTACCCATTGGTGCATGGGTTTATTTCTGGGCTTTGTATCTTGTCCCATTAGTCTACGTTTCTGCTTTTGTGTCAGTACCATACTGTCTTGATGACTTTTTGTAGTACAATCTGAAGTCAGGATTTCTCCAGCTCTATTCTTCTTTCTTAAGATGGCTTTGGCTATTCCGGGATCTTTTATGTTTCCACATGAATTGTGAAATGTTTTGCTGTAGTTCTGTAAAAAATCCCATTGGTAATTTGATAGGGATCACATTGACTTTTTGAGTTTTAATAGAATTATTCCACAGGCTGTTTCACTGAAGCACCAGATTCAATATCCCAAAGCATAGTTATGTTGCTGTTGAATAGCGGAAACATGCAGCAAATTTTTTAAATTTGTCACCTGTATTTCTTCATTAACCACAATTTTATTCTCTTCTACTGTTCACAACCATTAACATACCATAAAAAGCACTGATTTCATATTACTGAAACAAATGGCCCCCATGTTCTAAGACAAGTGAAACAATAAGCAGGACTCAAGCCACAGTTGTAATATATAGTGGAACTATTTGTACCTTTTTCTGTATTTTCCAGGTCTCCTATAAATGTGTTATCATACTTTCATAATTTAAAAAATAAAAAAGAAGAGAAAAAAATTTAAAAAGAATCAGCAGGACTCGCTGAAAACCTTTAGCCAATAGTCATTTTTTCCCTCTGAGCATGTGTGCTCTGGCATCTATGTTTGCTACGGGGCAGAAATCTGAAGACCCTTAACGTTGTATAAACCTTTCATTTTTCATGGCATTTTTACATAATCATAAGTCCACAAGTAAAAAGATTTTATTACTATACTGAGTCATTGGTTCTATTTTCTCAGATTTCTACAAACAAATAGAGGAAAAAATACCCTTCCATTCTCAAAAAATGCAATTTAGTAACACCAGCTGTCTCCTGTCAACAGAAGAGTGACCTTCAGTTATTCCTTGTACAATCTGTTTTCATTTCCTAAGGTCTCTGGTTGCTCTACTATGCTTTAAAAATTATAATTGGACATAGAAACTTTGGCAGCTTCATTCATTCAGAAAATGGGCTTAATATGTGTTTCCTGGCGCTTGCACGTCCTATGCGTTGTCTACACGCTGGGGGCTTGTTGGAGGGCTCCTCCCCCTGTTTGTTACACAGCTCTCTCTCTCTGCCTGTGCTGTTCAGGACCGTTTCATGGACCTAGTTGACCTCAGAATTGTGCTATCCAGTTACACACTCTGGTTTTTGTTACATCCTTATTTCTAAAGCATCCGTGCTTTGGTCACACCAAGGGGCATGCAGAACTTCCCCAACCAGGGATCGAACCCACACCCACGGCAGTGAAAGTGCTGAGTCCTAACCACTGGACCACCAGGGAATTCCCTCTGCTGTTTTCATAGACTCTTTGTTTTCTAACATTTTAGATTAGTTAACCGTTAACCATCCATCCTGAATTCGTCCTCCTCTACGTCCTAAGCATTTTCTCTGGAGGTCTGTACATGACCCACGAGGAGACGAGCAGCATGGGGTGGTGATTCGTAGCCTCAGGACCAACCATGACTCAGTCCTTGGAATCATCTCAGAACACCTCTACCTCGGCACATCCTCAAACTCTGCTGCTCGCGTTTACTGGCTTGATAAAGAAATGCCAAGCAGACATAAGTACCTCACATTTCACTTCCCTGTTTCTCTTAAAAAAGAGAATCACACTTATCTGATAAGGTTTGCTTCTTCGGCAAATAGTCTGGGCACTGTGTAGTTTTTAAAAGAACAGTTAACACCTGCTTTTTACTACATCATTAGGCACTGTTCTAAATGCTTCGCAGGGCTTCCCTCATAGTTTAGTTGGTAAAGAATTTGCCTGCAATTCAGGAGACTCCAGTTCAATTCCTGGGTTGGGAAGATCTGCTGGAGAAGGGATAGGCTACCCACTCCAGTATTCTTGGGCTTCCCTGGTGGCTCAGGTGCCACCTGCAATGGAGGAAATCTGGGTTTGATCCCCTGGAGAAGGGAATGGCTACCCACTATTCTCCAGTATTCTGGCCTGGAGAATTCCATGGACTGTATAGTCCCTGGGGTCACAAAGCGTCGGACACGACTAAGCAAGCGACTTTCACTTTCTTTCACTTTCTAGATGCTTCTCAAATATTAACTCATGTGATCCTCATAACAACCCAAAGAGGCAGATGACATGATATTTCCACTTACAAAAGAAGAACTGAGGCAAAAAGAGGTTAAGTAACTCTCCCACAGCTAATAGGACTCATGAAAGTGAAAGTGAAGTCGACCAGTCGTGTCTAACTCTTTGCGACCCCATGGACTGTAGCCTTCCAGACTCCTCCATCCATGGGATTTTCCAGATAAGAATATTAGAGTCGGTTGCCATTTCCTTCTCCAGGAGATCTTCCCGGTCCAGGGATTGAACGCGGGTCTGCCACACTGTAGGCAGACACTTTACCGTCTGAGCCAGCAGGAAAGTCCTGGCCAATATTAAAAACCAAGCAGTCTCTAGCCATGCTTTTAACCACTGCAGTGCGCTGCCTCGGGCTCTCCAGGGAGCTGCAGAGCAATTCGTATCCCTGTTTATTCCAAGGCAGCTATTTATTCCAGCTCTCAGTCTCTGGAGTCTTCTTTCCACTTGAGGAGGAATTTCACATTTGAACTTCTGCTACTCCGCCTTTTGCTTGTCTTCCTAATCTGATTCCTACAAGTGAGGACAGGACCTCTGGTTTTGTTCATCACTATGTATCTGCTCCCCACGTGAGTCTGGCACACAGAAGTGTGCAATGAATTTTAAGTGACCTGATAAATTTGGTAACCTCGTGTAACTTTATTTTTCTATCATGTCCCCCCAAGTGCATCTCAATATCACATTCACTCCCATAGGCAAGGCATTGTGTTAGACAGCATGGCAGATAAAGTCACCACCTTAGAGCTTATAGGAGGGAAATAAGGACAGTCAACACTTGTTATTCTCAGAATTCCATAAAATTTGTGAATTGAGGGACTCCCTGGTTGTACAGTGGATGGGATCCTCCTGCCAACACAGGGGACAACAGCTTCGACCCCTGGTCCGAAGAAGATTCCACCTGCGGCAGAGCAACTAAACCCTGGAGCCACGAATGCTAAAACCGGCACACCCTCGAGCCCAGGTGCAGCAGCGAAGACCCAGTGCGACCACGGCCAAAATGAATTCACTGTTTTTCGTTTGTGGATTCGCCTCCTCACGATAGTCATTCACGGGCATGAACAGAACAGAGACAGAGCTGGGTCTCATGACGCTCAGGCTCAGGTCAGACAGACCCCGCGAGGACCCCGCCTTCTTGTTTCAGCTCTCCTACTACAAACACCTGTCCCTTTTTTAACGGACTATTTAGTGCCACAGGTTTTGCATTTTTGTGCTTTTTGTTGTTCACAGTGACCCCTCAAACGTAATGCTGTCTAGTGTTCCTGGTGTGGAGAAGGCAATGGCACCCTACTCCAGCACTCTTGCCTGGAAAATCCCATGGACAGAGGAGCCCGGTAGGCTGCAGTCCATGGGGTCACTAAGAGTCGGACACGACTGAGCGACTTCACTTTGACTTTTCACTTTCATGCATTGGAGAAGGAAATGGCAGCCCACTCCAGTATCCTTGCCTGGAGAATCCCAGGGTTGGGGGAGCCTGGTGGGCTGCCGTCTATGGGGTCGCACAGAGTCGGCCACGACTGAAGTGACTTAGCATGGCATAGCAGAGCATAGTGTTCCTGAGTTCAAGCCCAGCCTGTGCCTGTGAAGAAGATGGTGTGCCAGGCAAGTTTCATCCGGGCGCGAGTGAGTCAAACAGTGCTGCTGCTACGGGGGAGGTCGACATCAACAAGCCAACCACATAGATGAAAAGCACACAGCAAAAACAAGGTCACATACTGATTGGCTGATGAAAACACTGTGACCAGAGCCTCATGGGAACCTAACCCTGTATCCCCCTAGGAGCAGCGATTCCGTATGGACAATTTCAGTGTTTGTGGAGACTTCAAAGAACACGACTACCTTAAATAACGAGAATCGACTACAATTATAAAGCACGTGCTATACAGAGGGGCACAGGTTCAGGGATGGGAGAGATGACTTCAATCCAAAGACAGCTTGTGAAAGGGAGGCACTTGAAATGGGATTCATGGCAGGTGAGAATCTGACAGAGGTGAGAAGACACAAATGCACATTCCTGTAGGAATCTAGAAGCTCCAGAGACTGCAAAGATCCACAGGGAACCTCGCCTGGCTGAAAGGTAAGTACAGGTTGGGAAGATAAGACAGGAAAGATAATTTGAACCATTCTGTTGATGATGATTGAGAGTGTACTTAATTTGATAGACAATAATGAGCCACGGAAGCTTTGGGGGTAACTTGCCCAAGGAAATGAGAATGGAAGTCCGTGTAAAGACTTGAATGTAAATGTTGACCACAGCATTATTCATTATAGCCCCAAACTGGAAACAACCCACATACCCATCAGCAGGTGAAGGGACAAACAGATGGCAACTATCTACACACTGGGATGATTAAAAAGGAACAAATACCGACACCACAAGGCAGATGAATCCTACACGTGTTACACTGAGTGAAAGAAGCCAGACAGCCAGTTCAGTCGCTCAGTCGGGTCCGACTCTTTGCGGCCCCATGGACTGCAGCACACCAGGCTCCCCTGTCCATCACCAGCTCCTGGACCTTGCTCAAACTCACATCCATCAAGTCGGTGATGCCATCCAACCATCTCATCCTATATCATCCATCCCCTTCTCCCCCAGCCTTCAATCTTTCCCAGCATCAGGGTCTTTCCCAATGAGTCAGTTCAAATGTATCCACTTGTCAAAACTCATTGAAAAATTGGGAACTTTCTATATAAAACTCACACAATTTATGTGAGTGCACTTCATTGTATTAAAGCAATACATAGTAAATTAAAATAATGAATGTGTCTTAAAAGAAACTTTAGGGGAGGAAACCTCTAATACATTTTAATACTTTGAGGTGAAAAGTAATGAACAAACACTCGTGAGAAAAATAAGGGGGAAAGCAGAAAGACAAGTACCAGCTAGGTGCCCTCTTGTAATGATCAGGTATAAGGTGGTACCTTGTCACATCTGAAGCTAAGGACTCACAGACATCATCCTATGTGAGAATTTCCATTATCGATTCTGTTGCTAACTTGTGTTTTACTTACAAGTTCAGAGTAGTAAATATACCAGTTTCTCTGAAAGCTGTCACCGTCTATCAGGTGACCAAGATACCTGGCTGGTGTTCTTCTCAATTCACTGATACCATTGAATTAATACTAAGAAAGATGAGAACAACCTGTGCTGAGGAGCATCGTGTCCTCATTCGTTCTTGGGAGCTCAGCGTGAGATCAGCGCCTGCGAACACACTGTGGAAGCGGCTGGTGAACTGGACCCCCAAGATCAGCGCTGTCTTAGGACCTTGGTTCCCCTGGTCCCTCCTAAGGGCCGTTTGTTGTGAGGGAGGGAAGGGCTGGCCTGTCCTGGTGCTCAGTTCCACGCAGCCGGTGTCCCACAAAGGGACGCAGAGTCTGGGCGGGCAGCCCCAGGGCACAGCCTCTGGCAGCTGAAATGCTGCAGAACAAACAGACGTCCTCCCAGGGTGACTGCTTTTTCATTAAACTATTTAATTCTAGTAATTTTCTTGTATACAAAAGTAATACCTCTGGTTATACTCACTATGTAATATTTTATGATGACACTTCCTCAACAACCATCAGATGCTTCTACTAAGTTAAACCTTACTTTAGAAATTTCTTTTTTATTCATTCAAAACATGCAGTCCTACGTTTTTAGGCTTATTCTGGTTCTAGGGACACAGACCCGGCGTTATGGTCTTCCCTGAGCCCTCCTGGCCCCGGAGACCTCTCACTTTCCTGCACTGCCTGTCACGTGCCTGCTTTGAGAGTGGTCTTGTCATGTCTTAGCTTCATGTTCTCCCCTTAGTAGCCTGTGCTCAAACTCAAGAGAATACGGTTCTAGTAGTTTTTTGGGTTGTTTTGTTCTGGCTGCGCCATGGGTCGTGCGGAATCTTAGTTCCCCAGCCAGGGATTGTACCGGGGCCTCCTGCATCGGAAGCACGGAGTCTTAACCACTGGACTGCCAGGGAAGTCCCGAAAATGCACTTCTAAATGTCAGCAACCGTTTCCTTTACTGAAGAACTGTGAACTGGCTTTTCTGGCTTCTACTTCTGTGAAACAGTGGAGAACCCAGCAATCAAGACGTGCTGCAGACTGCTCCAAAAGTCAGCTGTCAGTCTCTTTAGAGCGGGTTTCGGTTCTGAGATTGAGGCTGGTGGAAAGGGAAACGGGCAAGGGAACCGCTCTGGGGTCACCGCATCTGAAAGGCTGGAGAGGGGCTCTCTGATCCTATACTCCTTGCTTCTTGATTTGCTCAGTGCCGGCTGATACTAAGTTGGACGGATTCCTAAATCTGACACGGTGTTGCTTCTTTCTCGCTGTCTTTCATTGTTCTCTTTAATAAGGAGGGGAGAGCGAGGCTATCCCAGAAGGATGCCTCCCTCCTTGACCGCTGAGCTGGGGTGAGGGACTCAGCACACGCATGGCTTTTCCCCTTGCACCCCCCTTTCTTGCTTTCTAAGCACATCATGAGAACATCTTCCATCCGCCCAGCTCCAGGCGGCACGACTCCTGACTGCTGAATAAACAGAATGGAAGTCGAGCAGCAGAAAAGCACGAATGCACACAGAGGCATAATTACAAGGGAACGTTTTTGACTTGAAAACATTGCTCACCCGGAAAAAACTTTAGCGAGAGGAGTTTAAGCTGTTTTCAGTTTTCCCTTCAGAAATTGTTTCTGACAGGGCTGATATTTCCAGAGTTCAAAAGCAACTCTTCGAGCAGAGGATTAAAGATGTGATTAATTCCACAAGACGGCACAGACGTGGTCCAGCAGGCTTCAAAAGCACCTAGGATGCTGATCACAGGAAACGGACGTGGAGTGGAGGAAGCAGCGGCTCCACGGAGGGGTCTGGGCTCCTCCACACCTCGGAAGGCGCTGCTTGAAAGTCCACATGAAGCCACCACCTCCAGTGCCTGAGAACGAAGTCCCCCAGCAGTGGGCCTTTGCAGACCACCTACATTGGCTTGGCTAAGGCATTTAGCCTTGTGTGAGTCCCATCCCTACCCCTCTTCACAAAGCACTAAGGGAGAAAAAAAAAGAAAAAACTCACAACTACACACAATGTGAGCACACAGCGTGAGCATACACATTGAGTTTACGGGCTCATCGGGTGGAACAGCAACAGAGCCAGGCAAAGAGAAGAGCCCCGAAGAGGGATGTTTATTCCGGTGGCTCCCTTACCCCAGACTTCAAGCTACTCCCAGCCCACGCCAATTCCTTCAGCGATCTGTGGCAAATAAGAAAAAATGAGAACAATATGCTGCATTTCCATAGCTGATTTTTTTTAAGGCTGCCTTTTGTTCTAAACATTTTTAAACTTCTCTGTAGACCCTAACCCCCTTGAGACATGACCCAGCAGCGAAGGCTTTAAATTCGAAGGGCCTCTCTGTTAGTTCTCAGCCTCCAGGGAGCAGACACGGTGAGGCGAGATTAGAGAGGCTAGATGAGGGTGGGGGCGGGGAGCCTGTAGAGCTGGAGGTGGGCCTGAGCTCCAGGGGTGCAGGGGGAGAGGCGAAGGACTGGGCAGACAGACTGGGACCCCAGCACACATCTAAGGCAGTTCCTTCCAGCCGGGGCGGTGGGGAGTCATCAGCTCTAGCAACCTATCCGAGGAAAGCAGAGGAACCCATGTCTGCTCAGAATGGGCCTCCATCAGTGGCTGGAAGCCTCAGCAGAGATGCCGTGATGGATCTGCAGGGGGCAGCAGCTGGGGCCTTGTGGCAGCGGGATGTCTGGCTGGTCTGTGTTCATGGCTGTCATGGTCCAGCCACGTGCCTCATGGATCTACCTCATCTCTCCATGTGGGTCTAGGGAACAACGCCTCCAGGGGTCTGTGGGCCTCTTCCTGTGGAGGGAGGTAAGTGGTCCGATTCCAGCTCCTGTCACTGTGGCTGGTCTCGGGGCCACAGCCCATACTCACTGCCTCCCTCATCCTCTGCCCATTCCGGTTTCCCCTAACCTTCTGCTGGTCTTTGGGGCGTCCTGGATATAACCCAAAACTTGTTCCCTGAGGGTTCCGAGTCCAGCCAACCACTACCTGCACAGTCCAGGACAGCACTGTCTACTAAGAGCCGCAGGGAAGCAGGTAGTCAGAGGCCAAGCCGATCACCTGGGCTCTTCACAATGCCTCCCTGTCCCCATTTTTAAGAAGCAGCCCGGCCTCCTCCCAGTGACCGTGACCATGACCCTCACGCGCTGGTTGCCGGATACAAGGGTTGCGGGTGCCACCACGGTATCTGTAGTTCAGTGGGCCTGGCCGTGCACTCTGGCAAGAAGGCTCCCCATTTCTGGCCCTGCAGAGCCCAAAGTTGGGGAAAGAGAAGCACGCAACCCCCGGTGTTATTAGTGGTCTTGGGAAGTGCAGCCGCTTCTTCTTCACCCCTTGTTTCCCAGCCCTGTGGGCATCTGATCCTGCTTGGGCTTGATTCTGGGTGGACCATCTCCAACTTAAAATGAACTGATGGTGGTTCATTCAACCCCTCGACTTAAGGGGTCTGGTGGAGCCCATAATGGACAGTTCCGCGTGGTCACTTGTCTCCCCATCATCAAAGCCCAGTAACATGCGTGTGTGCTAAGTCTTTTCAGTCGTGTCCAGCTCTCTGTGACCCTATGGGCTGTAGCCCACCAGGCTCCACTGCCCATGGGGTTTTCCAGGCAAGGATACTGGAGTGCATTGCTGTGCCCTCCTCCAGGGGCTCTTCCCGACCCAGGGATGGAAATGGATATTAATGAGCGCTGCTCTGTGCCATCCTTTTTCCACCAGCCCTGGGCAGCTGCAGAAAGCACAGGTGAGTCTCCTGGCGGTGCTGCCTCCCTCTCCCCGATGCACTCCCGATGGCCCCTCCTGGAGCATCTCCCCCCTTAGTCTTCAGCCTCACCTAGGACACCCTGTCCAGCTTGGCCATTCCCCTCCATCTCCATTCCTTCCTTCACCATCTGCTAGGGCAAGTCAGGCCTGTTCACCTCACTCAGTGCTGGCTGGCACGCTTCAGCTTCAAACAGCCACCTCAGCAGGAGTTTTCCCCACCTCTGGAGGCCTTACCAGGGTGTTAAACCCCATGTCCAATAATGCACCCCAAATCGATGAATTCTTGCTTATCCGATCTTATATTCCATCCCCCTTTGATCAAAGCCCTCCAAATCCAATTTCAGAGAGATGCCCCTGTCTGTAGTGCTTTCTGATCCTCCCAGCTCCTCAGGAATATAATCATTTTCCTCCTTGATCAGATTCAGTCTGTGTGCTGGAATCAAACTGGCAGCCAGGAGAGGAGACGAGGGCAGCTCCGAGGGGCCCTCCTGCCACCCTGCAGCACCTTCCCGCACCGGGCAGGGCCACCTCTTCCTGGCAAGGGGCCACTTCCGCCAGCTCCGAGGCTTGGGGGATCTGCGGAACCAACATCCTCAGAGGCGTCCGTCCATATGTCCCCATCACATGCTCACGGTCATGTGTTCCCAGCCAGGGCGATGCCCTTAGCAGCCTGACAGACCTGCTTTGGCTGAGGAGTTCTGTGTCTATCTGGGTCCTCAGTCTACTCTTAGCTGTGTCAGTTTTTCCACTGCAGAAGATAAAGGCTTTTAGCAAGAGGCCTCCCACCCAGCCTTTAATTGCTCATTAAAGCCTAATAACAACAATAGTAATAGTAATATTTATTATCCCTCTGCAGGGCCTCAAGGCAGCTTTGCTTAGTCACTCAGTCGTATCCGATTCTTTGCAACCCCGTGGACTGTAGCCCGTCAGGCTCCTTTGTCCATGGGATTTCCACGATATGTTGGAGTGGGTTGCCATTTCCTTCTCCAGGAACTGGACAATAGGCCTCAGCATATCTATTTCTTAGCTTGCACCTATTAATTCAACTGGATATAAAAGTTTTATGCCAAAGATATGTATATTGATAGCAAAAGACAAATAAATAATGTGCAGTAAAAAAATTATAGTCTAACAGACGATGTTTACAAAGCATGTAATAAGATGAGAAATCGCTCATTATAATATTATAGGAAAGAATACAATTTTTAGTTGTATCTGGAGGATGATCTCAACTACATATCTGCAAACCAACAATAGCAACAAAAACTACTGAGAGCATATCAGAAGGAAATACACCAAAATGTTATGTAGTTGATTTGATTTTTTTCCTGGTCATTTTTCTGTATCTCCTTGTTGTCTATAGTGAATATGCATCCCGGTACACGTGCACAGTATTTTCCCGAGAACACTTAGCGTTAAGGCATCGCACTCAGGATATGGACATCCGCGTTGTCCATCTGGTACCGTGTGGTGGGCACCGTTCCCCTGCTTGTGAGAAGAAGCTTGCTTCCGCTTCCTGAAGCAGAAAAGCGTGGGGCGGAGGCTGCTCTGCCCGGCACGTGACTTTTCACTGTGTCACGATTTGGGTTCAGCTGCCTTTTTATATTTCCCCACGGAAAGCCCAACTCCTTGGAAAAGATCTGGATGCTGAGAAAGATTGAGAGCAGGAGGAGAAGGGGTGACAGAGGATGAGGTGGTTGGGTGGCATCACAGACTCAACGGACATGAATTTGAGCAAGCTCCAGGAGATAGTGAAGGACAGGGGAGTCTGGTATGTTGCAATCTGTGGGGTCGCAAAGAGTCAGACACGACTGAGTGACTGAACAAGGACAGGGGAAGCAATGGTCTCGCACAGTCTTTCTCACATTTCCCGAAGAGCCCATTCAAGGGAGGAGGACACAAGAGATAAACCCCGAGGAGCATCACAAGCTGGCCAGCTTCAGGCTCACAACTGGACTTTGTGCATGACAGCAGCTGTGAGCCACGTGTGGCCACCTAAATTTAGAATTAAATTAGCAAACAAAACAAAATTTAAAGTTCCCTGCCTTGGCCGCACTAGCCACATTTCAAACACTAGGTAGCCACACGTGGGTAGTAACTACTCTCTTGAACAAAGCAGAACATTTCCATCACTACAGAAACTTCCACACTGCTCCACAGTTAACGGAGAAAATTAACTGGCTTCTCCCATATGCAGAGATAACTCAACATTAATATTATAAAAGAAACTCACATGGGAAGTCCCTGGCTGGCCGGTGGTTAGGACATGGTGACTTTTTAACTTGGTGAACCAGGGGACACTGGTTCAATCCCTGGTCAGGGAATTAACTTCCCACCAGCCATGTGGTGTGGCCAAATAAATAAAGAAATACATATGAACCAATTAAAGGGGAAAATTGAATCTTCACAATAGATGTCAACAAAGCATTCAGGGAATTCAAGATTTATTTATACAAAAATAAATACACCAAAAATAGACTATGGGGGGAAAAAAAGAATAGACTATGGGAAAATGGAAAGAAAAAAGAATCCATTTATAATAACAATAAAGACTACAAGGTGTTCAGGAATAATTTCAATAGCGTATGCACCCGTACCTTTGTAGAGAAAATTGCAAATTATTACTAAAGGAAATAAAAGACAACCTAAGTAAATCTAGATATATGCCATGTTCCTAGATAGAAAGATTCAGTTCTCCATGAACTATTCTACAAGTCTATGAATTCAAAGCAATTCTTATAAAATTTCCATTAAGGTTTTCTGTGGGACTTGACAAGCTGATCTCAACATTTATCCAGAACTATTAAGAACCAAAGATAGCAAAGACTCTCCTAAGAAAAAGGAGGAGACTTGCCCTACCACCATTCATTCATCCAATAAATCCTTATTGAACACCGGCTATGTGCTGGAGCTTTAGATGCTGGGAATCTAGAAGTTAGCACAATGGTCACGGATCTGTGCCCTTGGAGAGGCTGGTAACATTCCAAATATCGGGACTTGCTCTCAAGCTGTAATAATGGAGATGCTAAGAATAGGCACAGGCCCAGACGAGCAGACTAGAGAGGCCCAGAAACAGAAGCTCGACATGGGATGTGATTTGAAAGAGGAAAAGGAGTCTCTATGGAGAAAAAAAATTCCCTGCCACACACAAAAACCAAGTACAGGTGGATCAAAGACCTAAAGAGAAAAAAAAGAAAATCTAAAGTGAAATGTAAAGTTTTAAAACTTTTAGAAGAAAATATAGAAAGATATTCTGGTGGTCTGGGGGTAGGAAAATGTTTCTTATAAGATGCAAAACTCACACACTCTTACCAAACTGTTGATAAATTTGACTACATAACCATGTACAACTTTTGGAACTTTCCTGGTGGTCCAGTGGTAAAGAATCTGACTTTTCCAACTCAGGGGACAAGAATACATCCCTGGTTGGGGAGCTGAGATGCCACAGGCGGTGGGGCAGCTAAGCCCAAGCACTGCGACTGGAGAAGCCCGCATGCCGCACTGCAGACCCAGCACAGCACCCCCCCAAAAATTACAACTTCTTTCAACAAAAATCCCTAAAGTTGAAGTAAGCCACAGATTTGGAGAAGATATTTCCAAAGCATGTAATGGAAAAAAAAATTATTATACACACACATATACATAAGGGACGGCTACACATCAGTAGGAAAGGACAATACATTAGAAGATGAGCAAAGAATATGAACAGGCAATTTATAGAAGAGGAAATTCAAAAAGTCAATAAGCACCAAAAGAGAGAAATTAGGAAAATGCAAATTAAAACAACAAAATGATTACACAAATCAGATTGGCAAAGAAAAGAACAAAATTAAAGAACATAGACAAAGAAAAAGTGTACACACCACTAGTAAGAGTGTAAATTGATTCAACCAGACAAGGAAAATAAGGCAAAATTTGAGAATCGAAATACGCATGCTCACGGCCTTTGCAATGCCACCCTTCATGGGAGAAACTGTCTTGCACATGAGCACAGAGAGACCCGTGTAAGGATGATCACTGCACAGAAAATACAATAGCAGTTGCCTGGCTGTCCTGAGTCTGGAAATTTATGGTAAACAGGCATGGAGCCTTATTGGAATGATAGCAAAATATTTGAAACCTGAATTATAGTAATAATGGCACAACCTGGTAAATTTACTAACAGTCACTAAATTTGTACACTTAAAGTCGGTAAACTATTTGGTATGCAAGTGAGTGAAAGTGAAGTCACTCAGTTGTGTCCAACTCTTTGCAACCCCGTGGACTGTAGCCCACCAGGCTCCTCTGTCCATGGGATTCTCCGGGCAACAATACCGGAGTGGGTTGCCATTTGGTATGAAAGTTATACCTAAATAAAGTTGTTTTGAAATTGTGATCGTAACATTTGCTGCAATGAGTAAGAAATTGAAATCAGCCAATAATTTTATAAATTGATTGTTGTAGAGATGCAACTGAATACAATAAAGTGATTCAAATAAATAAACCAGAGCTACTTATATCAGCATGAACAAACCTCTGAAATGACTGAGGTTGTAAAAGCAACTTGCAAAACAATACACATTGTGTGGATGGTAACACTTACATAAAAATTGAAAACACACAGAATTATATTTATAATGTTTATGAGTACATATAAATACAATGGTGGCACAGAAATACACAGGAATGATAAACTCTGAATTTAAGATAGTATTATCTCTGGAGAACCAGAGAACTGTGTCTTCAGTGTTTCATTTCTTTAAAACAAACACGGAAAAAAACATGGCAAGATATCACAACTCAACTCAAACGTTTCCCATAATAGTCTGCAATTTTCTGTGTATTCAAACTAGTTTACAACGAATTTAAAACTACAACGTAAAAATAAAATTTATTTTCCTTTTCAGTAGTTCGTGATACCCACAGCTCTTATATCTTCCATTAACAAAGAAATGTAACTGCCAGAGTGCAAGATAATGAGTTTTACCTATATTCTATAAATTTATGCTCTGTTTACTGATTTCTGGCCTCAGGCTGGGTACTGCTGAATAATTGAAGCTGGAGCGCGGTCAAGCGCCTGGACGCCAGGTCAACACAAGTGGTGTGCAACAGTGACACCTAATGGTCACACAAGGTACTTCCCTGTGCTCTTGGGTCTGAAGGGCTGGGTGGTGGTGGTTGATTAGTCTCCAAGTCGTGGACAGCTTTTTTGTGACATGGGATTCTCCAGGCAAGAATACTGAAGTGGACTGCCATTTCCTCCAGGGGATCTTCCCAACCCAGGGGTCGAAACTGTGTCTTCTGCATTGGTAGGCGGATTCTTTACCACTGAGCCACCAGGGAAGCCTCTAAGGGCTGGGTAGTGACGGGTGCATACTACCGGCCACATTTGGGGGCGTGTTCTTCCAGCGGTTGCTACGTGAAACAGAACTAAAGATTCTGGACTAGAGTGGATTGTAGCTGATCAGGTCCCTCAGTCGACTCAGATGAACCTCCACCCAGAAAAGCGGAACTAATTTGGAGAACTTCCATGCTGCTTTTTTTTCTCCTCCCAGCGGGTACGGGAGCCAAGCTCTAAGTCCTGAAGAAGCTTTCTCCAGGCGTCCTCAGCACCACCAGGGCAGCCTCTGGAGCCCTTTTGAAAGGATGCCTCCAGCCCACATGTGAAGTGAGATTTGAAGGGAAGAAATGCTTCTGTAGTTGGATAGGAAAGACTCCGTGGGCACATGTATTTTTACCCATTTCAAAGCAAACTGCCTAGTGATGCTACAGAAATGGGGAGAAAGTAGTTTCAAAAATCATAGAGTGCTGGGACCGGACAAGACTTTGGAGCTCATACTTACCAGTTCCCCCACAGACACGGGACATCATGAGATGCTCGAGAACGTACACTTGACTAAGAACAGAAATGACTTGATAACACGATTGTTTCTAGCACCACACACAGGACCAGTGGCCTGAGTGTGTGTTCCACAGACAACATGCTGAGATAAGCCAGTTTTCTCCTTCCACAGTCATTTATAAAGCCTCTAAATCTGCACGGTAACAGGCCACCGACAAAACTGGCTGCTTATCTGCTCTGACATTGAAATCATCACCAGCCTGAGTCTTTCAAGGTTACTAAAAGTCAGCATCTTAATTTGAAGGTTAAGTAATTAGTGCAGGGAGAGAGCTAAATTTATCAGTATAGTAAGGGTTTACCAGAGAAACATGACTGATAGGAGAGAAAGGGGGAGAGAGAGATTTACTACATAGAATTGGGCCCCACAAGAGCTGATGCCTCAGTTCCAGTCCGAGTCCAAAGGCCTGAGAACCAGCAGAGCCCAGGAGTAGTTCCCGTCCAAAGGCCAGCAAGCTTGAAACCCAGAGACAATGTTTCGGTCAGAAGGCTGTTAGGAGGAAGAACTCTAACTCAGGGCAGGGCCAGCCTTTTGGTTCTGTCTATGCCCTCACCTGATCAGATGAAGCCCACCCATACTGGGAAAGCAATCTGCTTTCAGTTTCCAAACGTTAATCTCACCCAGAAGCATCCTCACAGACACACTCAGAATCCTGTGACCAAACATCCAGGCACCCTGTGGCCCAGTCAAGTGGGCACATCAAAGTAATCATCACGGTCAGAAACTGTTGACTCCCTCCAGGATGAGGGTGGGAGCTGAGGGAGGCAAGCACCCAGTGGGCCCCACAGGCACTCTGGCCGAGGGCCTGGTTCCCTATGGTTCAGCTTCTCGTTGTTTTCTGTTCCTGGAAAATGGGTTGCCAGGCTTATGTCGAAACCCTCTTACTGGGAATTCCCTGGTGGTCCAGTGGCTAGGATTCCACACTTTCACTGCCAAGGGCACAGGTTCAATCCCTAGTCGAGGAATTAAGATTCCACAAGCCTCATGGCCTGGGCAAAACCAAACAAAAAAATAAAAACCCCTCCTTTCCCTTCTTTAGGAGACGTTCTAGTTGTTGCAGATATCAGGGCTGAAGGAGGGCAGTAGCCATTGCTTGTAGCATTTCAGGAGTCTTTTGACCTGTCCATTCACCTGCATCCAGGTCTTTTCTGACCCCAGCTCCCCGCACTCCCTCGGTGAAGACAGGGCAGTTTTCCACACCACAGCACATCCCCCTGATGAAAGCGGTTGCTGTCAAGCAAACTGCCGTGGCCACCCTGCAGGCCCCTAAGAAGCTCCCTCCAGCCCTGCCACAGCTTCCGTCCACTCCTGATAGCCTCCACATCCCCAGAAGTCCCACCAGACAGCCAGGCTTTCTGCTTCACAAAGAAAAGAACTATTGATGGCTGCCTGGAATGGTCCTGCGGCCAGAAGCTTCCATGAGCCTTGAGCGCGCCTCCCGGGAAAGTAGCCCTTGGGAGCATCCTTCTGGGTCCATCCTGATGGGGAAGCACCGAGTCTGGTCCACCAGCTGCAACGTCTCATGCACAGCCCTCACCTACAGGCCCCAAGAAGGAGGCCTGAGTTCCCAAGGTCCACAGGCCCCAGCTGTGCTCACAGACCCTGTAACGAGCTGACCCGTCAGAATCAATATGAAGTTATTTGACTCAGCTGGGCTGCAGGCAGCAGCTGAGCGCTGAGACACTCCACAACGGGAATCTCTTTGGGGGTTTCTGGAAAGGGGTTAAAAGCCAGAGACCATGAGTGACGTGGTCCAGGGAGTCCAAAGGATCACGGGCTGTCTGAGATATGGAGCCAAGCTCCGACTAGGGCGTGACCCCTGAGGGCAGGGGCCACACACGCGGTCAGGCCATGGGCCGGAAGAACCAGGGAACCCTTCTTGGCACTGCAACTCCTAAATCACTCTGGGTAAACAAGCAAAGGAAAGGCTCCCCCAGGGCCCCAGGCAACAAGTCAAAGGTCAGCAAAGCCATAAATCAACTGTATTTGCACCAAGTAGATCGTGAAGGGTTATTTTTGAAATGACTTGGAAAAAAAAAAAAAATTCCCTGGCGCTGAATCAACTCAACAAACACAAATAGAGAATGGGAAATGTCCATCTTCCTCGTCTCCCAGGTGATAAGCCCAAGAGACCTCTGCAGTGAGAGCTGCCCCCTCTCCCCTGCAAGGATGCGATCCAGATGTGAGTGTTCATGGGTTCGGATGCCAGAGGTGATGGGTCTTCATGGACCACCTACTGCTGCTGACAGACATAGAGCTGGGGTGGAGGTGCCTCCCAAGAGCCTTCACCCTTCCTGGGGTCTGGGGCCTGCCCAGAATGCTCTCTGGCTGTGGATCCAGATTGAGGCTCTGCTTACCTGGACTATGACGTCACTGACCTCAGCCAGGTGTAACCCAGATCCCAACCCATGAGGATTCTCTTTCAATTAAATATGCATGCATGTATGGAAAGAGGTCTGGAAGGATCTACACCTTGGTGTTATCAAATGTTAATTTAAGATGCCTGAATTTTCTGGATCTTTTATAATGAATGTGTATTTTATTATTCTTTAAAGGCAGCATTGTTTATCAAGGAATTTTTTGTTACCAAAATTATTAGCTCTAGAATATTTAGAAGACTACACTGACCAAAGGGGAAAGAGGGTCACTTGTAATCATAATCACCCCACCCAGATATATTCTCTTGACCTTCTACTAAATTTCCCTTGGTTCTTTTCTATAAGTATAGTATGCATTAAAAAAAAAGAAAGAGAGAGACCATATGCTTTCTTTTGATGTTGTTGTTTTTATAATTTACTTTTCTACTTCATAATATAGGCTCAACATTTTCTGTGTCATCAACATCCTCCTTTGATACCATTTCAGTAGCTTATAGTATTCTATTCAATGGATGTACCATGATTCATTTAATTCATTCCTTCTGTTGAGGTTTTCAATCACCAAACATTTCTAAGCCACCACAGGCAAATGCTTGTAGTGTTGTTCTCTAAATATACCTCTCAAATATAGACATATAGAAGAATTGCATTTTCCTGCCCCCAGGGAGTTAGGTGTTGTCCCGTTATTTGTTTTGGCCAATGAAACGTGAGCAGCCATAAACCTGGACAGGAGCTTTAAGGGTCTATACCCATCTGAGAGCAGTCTCTGCACACACAGCCCCAGCCAGCCTGCAACAGACAAGGAGCACAGTAGGGAAATGAGCTCTGTGGTCTTACCTATTGGGATTCAGTTCAGTCGCTCAGTCATGTCTGACTCTTTGCAACCCCACAGACTACAGCATGCCAGGTTTCTCTGCCCACTGCCAACTCCCAGAGCTTGCTCAAACTCACGGCCCTCAAGTCGGTGATGCCATCCAATCATCTTTTTCCTCTGCTGTCCCCTTCTCCCCCTGCCTTCAATCTTTCCCGGCATCAGGGTCTTTTCCAATAAGTCAGTTCTTCACATCAGGTGGCCAAAGTATTGGAATTTCAGCTTCAGCATCAGCCCTTCCAATGAATAGTCAGGACTGATTTCCTCTGGGATTGACTGATTGGATCTCCTTGCAGTCCAAGGGACTCTCAAGAGTCTTCTCCAACTCCACAGCTCAAAAGCATCAATTCTTAGGTGCTCAGCTTTCTTTGTAGTCCAACTCTCACATCCGTACATGACTACTGGAAAAACCATAGCTTTGACTAGACAGACTTTTGTTGACAAAGTAATATCTCTGCTTTTTAATATATTGTCTAGGTTGGTCATAGTTTTTCTTCCAAGGATCTAGCGTCTTTTAATTTCATGGCTGCAATCACCATCTGCAGTGATGTTGGAGCCCCCCCAAAATAAAGTCTGTCACTGTTTCCATTGTTTCCCCATCTATTTACCATGAAGTTATGGGACCGGATGCCATGCTCTTCGTTTTTTGAATGTTGAGTTTTAAGCCCTTTTTCACTCTCCTCTTTCACTTTCATCAAGAGGCTCTTTAGTTCTTCACTTTCTGTCTTAAGCGTGGTGTCATCCGCATATCTGAGGTTGTTGAGAAATATTGATATTCTTCCCAGCAATCTTGATTCCAGCTGTGCTTCATTCAGGCCAGCATTTCGCATGATGTACTCTGCATATAAGTTAAATAAGCAGAGTGACAATATACAGCCTGGATGTATTCCTTTCTCAGTTTTTTGTTCTAAGTCTGGTTCTAACTGTTGCTTCTTGACCTGCATATAGATTTCTCAGGAGACGGGGATTAGGGACCATTTTGTTTCTGTAACATAACCTTGCTGACCCTGATTGCCTGGACTCAGAGTTGATGGAGAGACAAGGTTAAAGGCAGAGTCCCAACCTTCCAAGTGTGCACAGTCGTGCTGGGGACGTCCAACCTGAATACCAGGGAAGAGTTCGATGATGACCCACCAGTCACCATTCAGAGGCACGGCTCCATGGAGCAGACTGAAAGAGTTCAGCCCCTGGAAAGACAGCATGACGTGATCTGAGCATACAGCCAGCTCACCAGTGCTGGGACAGCCTGAGGAGGCTTCATGGAGGAAGCGTGAGGAAGCAGCTTTGAAGGTTCAGGAGGTTTGAGGACAGGGGTGGGGGCAAGAGATCAAGGAGGTGAGAGCTAAGGAGCCAGGACTGAGCAAAACACGGAGCCCAGAGGGCTGCCTAGCCGGTGATTTCATGTGAAACAGGTGTTTTGAGAAAATGAGAGATAAAAACAGTCTGAGAGAGAGACAAATAGGCCATCTGGAAGAGACATCACATCTCCTTCCTGTGCTTCCTATTCTTTTTTTGAAGAAAAAACTGCCTCCATAGGCTGCGTCATCAGGAACGACATCGGTCAAACTGACCTTTGGAGGTTTAATACGGCTTGTTTTAGTCAAGCATCCAACTTGACCTGAAAACAAGAGGAAGGTGACTGCAGATAAAGTCAAAACTATTGTGGTTTTTCAAATCCTATTTGAGTAATCTCTCCCCACAGCTACAGGCGCTGACCACACTTTCCAGTTCTCATTAATCCAGTCAGTCAGAGGCAGTCAGCCTGTGAGTGTGTCAACATCAGTCAACCCGCCGATCACTGCAGTCACTGTCCGCCAGCCAGTGACGGTCAGTCAGTCAGTCAGTCTCTTAATTAGTGTCTGACAGTCAGTGTCAATCAATCATTGTCAGTCAGCCAGTCAGTATCTATCAGTCAGTCAGTCACCTTCTTAATCAGTGTCTGTCCATTAGTGTGAGTCAATCATTGTCACTCAGGGACTTTCCTGGCAGTCCAGTGGTTAAGACTTCACCTTCCAATGCAGAGAGTGCAGGTTCGATCCCCAGTCAGGGAGCTAAAATTCCATATTTCTCGTGGCCAAAAAGCCAAAACATAAAAAAAAAGAAGCAATATTGTAACAAATTCACTAAAAGCTTTAAAAAATGGTCCACATCCAAAAAACAAAAAACTTAAAAGAACAATCAGTGTCAGTCAGTCAACCAATCCACCAGTCAGTAAGAGCAGCGCTCAGCTGGCTTCTAAGCACCGTGCCCGTTTGTCTCTGTTTACCCAGCACCTTTCCTGTTTCTGATTATGAGGACAGGTGTGTCCTGCCTCCGTGAGGACATTTAGGGGACCTGTTTCCCCAGGAATCCAGAACAAAGCAATTGCCAAGCTGAGTCAGGCCCTCAGCCCTCGTTTTCAGCCCAGCCATAAGCTGCTGGGCTGAGCTGCCAGGATCCTGAGAGCTTTCTGAGGGCATCAGCTGAGAAGTGACTGAGGGGGAACCAGGTCACCTTTGACTCTGAGGAGCCGCTTCCTCCCCCGCAGGGGTTCTGGCAGTCTCTCAACTAACTACTCACCTGGCCGCAGTCCCAGGACTGGCAAGACAAACACAATGATACCTCAGGCGCTGTGGCGGCAGGCCCTCCCAACTTCCTCCCACAGAAAGCTCGGCTCTGTGCCTTCTGTGGATGTGACCAATGGGGACAGAGAATAAATAGCAGCTTCCTTCTCAGGTAGGGCCGTCGCTGAGGGTACTAGAGGGTGAGGCCGTTCTGAGCCCTGAGGCACAGGGACTTCCTCAGTGCAGACCCGGGTGTTTGCCATCTCTCGCTTGTAGAAAACTCCCTCGTCTCCGAGGCTTCCCTGAGTCCCAAAGAACAGACGCAAAGCAGTTAATGGGTGTTGTCGTTCTTTAGTCGTGCTGGCGTGTCGGACTCTTTTGTGACCCCATGGACTGTAGTCCCCCAGGCTCCTCTGTTCACGGAATTCACCAGGCAATAGTGGCGTGGGTTGCCACTGCCCTCTCTAGGGGATCTTCCCGGCCCAAGAGCTGAATCCACATTTTCGGCACTGTAGGCTCCTTCTTTACCACCGAGTCACTGGAAAAGCAGTCAACTCAAAAGAAAGTGATGATAACCTAAATAACAGATCAGCTGTAAAAGAATCACCAGACTTCTAGTTTTCCTTGAGGGATACAGACAACCTTCGGATCACATTTTTAAGTTGTTTTTACAGAAGCCAGGATCCCACCAGGTGAAAACTGCTGACCACAAACAGGTGGATCCTAGACAAGCTGAACTGGTGGTCTGACAACCGAGATTTTTAGAACACCATACTGTTACCTCATCACCAACCAATCAAAAATTTGTCTAATGTTGCCTTTTAAAACCCTTGCCTGAAAAACCATTGGGAAGTTTGGGTGTTTGGAGCATCAGCTGCCCATTCTCCTTGCTGACACCATCCAATAAAACTGTTACTTTCTTTCCTCATGACCCCACTATGGGCTTCCCCAGAGGCTCAGTGGTAAAGAACCTGCCTGTAATATAGGAGCTACAGGACACTCGGGTTCGATCCCTAGGTTGGGAAGATTCCCTGGAGAAAGGAATGGCAACCCACTCTAGTATTCTTGCCTGGAGAATCCCATGGACAGAGGAGCCTGGGTTCCAGTCCATAGGGTCACAAAGAGCCGGACACGGCTGAAGCGACTTAGCACCCAGTTTCAGGAGACTGGCTTTGCTGCGCATCGGGTACTGTT
>SJYQ01002765.1:349257-366548 GCA_006410935.1 Redunca redunca | reverse complement strand
GGAGGCAGTCCATGTCCCTGCAAGCCAAGCAGCTGTGCCACCTTCATGCTCAACCCTCACAGGGGCAGAGCTGCCACAGGCAAAAGAAATCTTGCATCTGGGCACGCAAGGTCCCTTTGGTCATGTCCAACTCTTTGCGACCCTGTGGACTGTGGCCTGCCAGGCTTCTCTGTCAGGGAGGGGGTTCTCCAGGCAAGAACACTGGAGCATGTTGGCTGATACTGTTGCCATGCCCTTCAAGAGCACAGTATTTCCTGCTGCCCTCGCCGCCAACTCCCCTGAGTGCCTGGTGCTGCCAGAACCCCTCCGACCCAAGATTACCTCCACACCTGGCCCTCACAGGGCAAACCCAAGCCCTCCAGGGAAGCCGCAGGAGCAAACCCCAGTGGAGGACCCACATGCAGAGGTGGAAATAAAACCACAGTCGAAACCCAGGGGCAGTGTGGCTAAAAAGAAGAGGCAGAGAAACACGACACAAATGAAGGAACCAGCTAGAAACACAGAGTCCAAATAAATGAAGGGGAAATAGGCAAACTACCTAAAAAAGAATTCAGAACAGTGATAGTAAAGATGGTCCAAAACCTTGAAGACAAAATGGAGAAAAATGCAAGGATCAATTCATAAGGACCTAGAAGAATGAAAGAATAAGCATACAGAGACAAACAACAGTCGCTGAAATTAAAAATACTCTAGAAGGAGTCAATAGCGATTATCTGAAGCAGAAGAATGAATCAGTGAGCTGGAAGATAAACTGGTAGAAGTAACTTCTGAAGAGCAGAATAAAGTAAAAAGAATGAAAAGGACTGAGGACAGTCTCAGAGACCTCTGGGGTAATATTAAACACATCAACATTCAAATTATAGGGAGTCCCAGAAGAAGAAGAGAAAAAGAAATGGTATGAGAACATTTTTGAAGAGATTATAGCTGAAATTTTCCCTAACATAGAAAAGGAAATAGCCAATCAAGTTCAGGACGCACAAAGAGTTCCATACAGGATAAGCCCAAGGAGACGCATGCTAATCAAACCAACAAAGACTAAACATAGAGAAAGAACATTAACAGCAGCCAGGGAGAAGCAACAAGTAGCACACAAGGGAAAACCCATATGCTTAACAGCTGATCTTCCAGCAGAAACTCTACAGGCCAGAAGGGAATGGCAGGATATATTTAAAGTACTGAAAGGGAAAAATCTACAGCCAAGATTACTGTACCCAGCAAGGATCTCACTCAAATTTATGGAGAAATCAAAAGCTTTTCAGACAAGCTAAAGTTAAGAGAATTCAGTACCACCAAACCAGCTTTATAACAAATGTTAAAGGACTTATATAGTCAAGAAATACAAGAGAAGAAAAAAGATCTACAAAAAAATAATTAAGAAAATGGCAATAAGAACATATATATTAATAATTACTTTAAATGTAAATGGATTAAATGCTCCAATCAAAATACACTGCCTGGCTGAATGGATACAAAACCAAGACCCATATATATGTTGTCTACAAGAAACTAAATAAAGACCTAAAGACACATTCAGACTGAAAGTGAGAGGATGGAAAAATCTATTCCATGCAAATGGGAAGCAAAAGAAAGCTGGAGTAGCAATCCTCATATCAGACAAAATAGATCTTAAATAATATTACAAGAGAGAAGGGAGGACATTACATAATGGTCAAGGGATCAATCCAGGAGGAAGACATGACAATTGTAAGTATCTATGCACTCAACACAGGAGCACCTCAATACATAAGACAAACACTAACAGACATAAAAGGAGAAATTGACAGTAACACAATAGTAGCAGGAGACTTTAACACCCCACTCAACCAATGGACAGACCATCAAAATAGAAAATTAATAAGGAAACACAAGTCTTAAATGATACGTTAGATGAGATGGATCTAATTGATATCTTCAGGGCATTCCATCCAAATGCAGAAGAATACACCTTCTCCTCAAGTGCACATGGAACATTCTCCAGGATAGACCACATCTTGCATCACAAATCAAACCTCAGTAAATTTAAGAAAACTGAAATCATATCAAGCATCTTCTCCAACCACAATGCTATGAGACTAGATATCAATCACAAGAAAAAAATCTGTGAGAAACACAAACACATGGTGATTAAACAATACGTTTCTAAATAACCAACAGGTTACTGAGGAAATCAAAAGGGAAATCAAAAAATGTCTAGAAACAAATGAAAATAAAAACAGGACAACTCAAAACCTACGGGATGCAGCCAAAGCAGTTCTAAGAGGGAAGTTTATAGCAGTACAATCCTACCTCAACAAACAAGAAAAACATCAAATTGACAACCTAACTTTACACCTAAAACAACTGTAAAAAGAAGAACAACAAAAAACTAAAATTGGTAGAAGGAAAGATATCATAAAAATATGAGCAAAAATAAATGAAAAAGAAATTAAAGAAACAACGCTACTGCTACTGCTAAGTCGCTTCAGTCGTGTCTGACTCTGTGCGACCCCATAGACGGCAGCCCACCAGGCTCCGCCCTCCCTGGGATCCTCCAGGCAAGAGTACTGGAGTGGGTTGCCATTTCCTTCTCCGATGCATGAAAGTGAAATCGCTCAGTCGTGTCCGACTCCTAGCCACCCCATGGACTGCAGCCTACCAGGCTCCTCCGTCCATGGGATTTGCCAGGCAAGAGTATTGGAGTGTAGTAAGGATTAATAAAACTAGCAGCTGGTTCTTTGAGAAGATGAACAAAATTGACAAACGTTTAGCCAGACACATCAAGAAAAAAAAGAGAGAAGAATCAAATCAACAAAATTAGAAATAAAGAAAAGGAGAGGTTACAACAGACAATGCAGAAATGGAAAGGATTATAAGAGACTATTGTGAACAACTGTATGGCAATAAAATGGATAGCTTGGAAGAAATGGACAGATTCTTAGAAAAATTCAATCTTCCAAGACTGAACCAGGGAGAAATAGAAAGTATGAACAACCCAATTACAAGCACTGAAATGGAAGCTGTGATCAAAAATCTCCCCAAAAACAAAAGCCCAGGACTAGATGGCTTCATGGAAGAATTCTATCAAACATCTAGAGAAGAGCTAATGCTTATCCTTCTAAAACTCTTTCAAAAAATTGCAGAGGAAGAAACACTTTCAAACTCATTCTATGAGGCCATCATCACCCTGATACCAAAACCAGACAAAGACAACACACAAAAAGAAAACTACAGGCCAATATCACTGATGAACATAGATGCAAAAGTCCTCAATAAAATTTTAGCAAACAGAATTCAGCAACATATCAAAAAGCTCATACACCACGATCAAGTTCAGTTTATTCCAGGGATGCAAGGATTCTTCAATATATGCAAATCAATCAATGTGCTACACCATATTAACAAACTGAAAGATTAAAAAACATTTGACAATCTAAATAGATGCAGAAAAAGCCTTTGACAAAATTCAGCACCCATTTATGATTAAAACTCTTCAAAAAATGGTCATAGAATGAACCTACCTTAACATAGTAAAGGCCATATATGATAAGCCTACAGCAAACACTATTCTCAGTGGTGAAAAACTGAAAGCATTCCCCCTAAGACCAGGAACAAGACAAGAGTGTCCACTTTCTCCACTATTATTCAACATAGTTCTGGAAGTCCTAGCTACAGCAATCAAAGAAGACAAAAAAATAAAAGGAACCCAGATTGGAAAAGAAGAAGTAAAGCATCCCCTATTTGCAGATGACATGATACTGTACATAGAAAACCATAAAGATAGTATCAGAAAATTAATAGAGCTAATCAGTGAATTTAGGAAAGTTGCAAGATACAAAATCAATACCCAGACATCACTTGCATTTCTATACACTAACATGAAAAATCAAAAAGAGTAATTAAGGAATCAACCCCATTCACCACTGCAGCAAAAATATCTAGGAACAAACTTACCTAAGGAGACAAAACAACTATACGGAGAAAATAAGACACTAATGAAAGAAATCAAAGATGACATAAACAGACGGAGAGGTGTTCCATAGTCCAGGGCAGGAAGAATCAATATTGTGAAAATGACTATACTACCAAATGCAATCTACAGATTCAATGCGATCCGTATCAAATTACCAATGGCATTTTTCACAAAATCAAAACAAAAAATTTTACGACTCATATGGAAACCCAAAAGACTCTGAATAGCCAAAGCAGTCCTGAGAAAGAAGACTGGAGCTGGAGGAATCACCCTTCCTGAGGCCAGGTTAGACTACAAAGCTACGGTCATCAAGACAGTACAGTACTGGCACAAAGACAGAAATATAGACCGATGAGCAAGATAGAAAGCCCAGAAATAAACCCACACACCTATGGGTAACTTATTTTTGACAAAGGAGGCAAGAATATACACTGGGGCAAAGACGGCCTCTTCAATAAATGGTGCTGGGAAAACTGGACATCCATATGTAAAAGAATGAAATTAGAACAATTCTTAACACCATACACAAAGATAAAGCCAGAATGGATTAAAAACCTAAATGTAAGACCAGAAACTATAAAACTCTTAGAAGAAAACATAGGCAGAACACTAGATGACATAAATCAAAGCAAGATCCTCTATGATTCACCTCCTAGAGTCATGGAAATAAAAACAAAAGTCGGTAAGTGGGGCCTGAGTAAACGTAAAAGCTTTTTCACAGCAAAAGAAACCAGAAGCAAGGTGAAAAGACAACCCTCTGAATGGTGGAAAACAATAGCAAATGAAACAACTGGCAAAGGATTAATTTACAAAATATACAAGCAACTCATACAACTCAATACCAGAAAAACAAACAATCCAATCAAAAAGGGGGGAAAGACCTAAACTGACATTTCTTCAAAGAGCGCATAGAGATGGCTCACAAAGACACGAAAGATGCTCAGCATTGTTCATTAGAGAGCACTGAAATGAGAAATGGAAATCAAATGAAGTGTTCATTACTAGAGAAATCAAAATCAAAACTACCATGAGGCATCACCTCACACAGGTCAGAATGGCCCTCATCAAAAAGTCCACAAACAATAAATCCTGGAGAGGGTGCGGAGAAAAGAGAACACTCCTGCACTGTTGGTGGGAATGTAAAGTGTTACAGCCACTATGGAAGATGGTATGGAGATTCCTTAAAAAACTAGGAATAAAACCACCGTATGACCCAGCAATCCCATTCTTAGGCATATGCCCTGAGGAAATCAAAACTGAAAAAGACACATGTATCACATTGTTCATTGTAGCACTGTTTACAATAGCTAGAGCATTGAAACAACCTAGACGTCCATCAATAGATGATTGGATAAGGAAGCTGTGGTATATATACACAATGGAATATTACTCAGTCATAAAAAGGAATGCATTTGAGTCAGTTCTAATGAGGTGGATGAACCTAGAGCCTAGTGAAGTAAATCAGAAAGAGAAAGATAAATATCATATTCTAACACATATATATGGAATCTAGAAAAAATGGTACAGAAGAATTTTCTTACAGGGCAGCAACTGAGAAACAGACATAGAGAATAGACTTATGGACATGGGGAGAGGGGAGGAGAGGGTGAGATGTATGCAGAGAGTAGCATGGAAACTTACATTACCATATACAAAGTAGATACCCAACAGGAACTTGTTGTATGGCTCAGGAAACTCAAGCAGGGGCTGTGTATCAACCTAGAGGAGTGGGATCGGGAGGGAGGTTCAAAAGGGAGGATATATATATATATACCTGTGGCTGATTCATGCTGAGGTTTGACAGAAAACAGCAAAGTTCTGTAAAGCAGTTATCCTTCAATAAAAAATAATTTTAAAAAATGCATCGATACTTTGGCACTCAGCTTTCTTTATAGTCCAACTCTCACATCCATACATGACTGCTGGAAAAAACACCTACCGACCTGAGGAATTCTTCTTTCAGTGTCCTATCTCTTTGCCTTTTCATACTGTTCATGGCATTCTCAAGGCACGAATACTGAAGTGGTTTGCCAGTCCCTTCTCCAGTGGACCACATTTTGTCGGAACTCTCCACCATGACCCGTCTGTCTTGGGGGGCCCTCCCCAGCATGGCTCATGGTTCCACTGAGTTAGCCAAGGCTGTGGTCCATGTGGTCAGTTTGGTTAGTTTTCTATGATTGTGTTTTTCAGTCTGTCTGTCCTCTGATGGAGAAGGATAAGAGGCTTATGGAAGCTTCCTGATGGGAGGGACTGACTGTGGGGGAAACAGGGTCTGTTCTGATGGGCGGAGCCATGCTCAGTAAATCTTTAATCCAGCTTTTCTGTTGATGAGTGGGGCTCTGTTCCCTCCCTGTCGCTTGACCTGAGACCAAGCTATGGTGGAGGTAATGAAGATAATGGCGACCTCCTTCAAAAGGAGGGGTGCCCCGACCCTGCAGCAGGCCAGGGCTTATTTTATTAAATAAATAAGTTTATTAAATGATAGGTTTATTTTATTAAATAAGAATAGTACCACCTTACACTTCATGAATATCCACCCATCTGTTAACATGGATAATTCCTTTAGTTTAATAGGCATCCAACAAATGGAACCCTCCTTTGTAAAAATCCACATGTCATAGAGAGATGGGGATCCTAATGCAGGACAGCATCTCCTTGAGTTCTTAGTGAATGGTTACAGATTTAAGGAATATTCTATAAGTTTAAATTTCTGTGTCTTAAGGAATATACATTATTATTAAGTACCTGTTTGATAATTTGAACAGAGAAGTTTGGATCACCTACCAAGCCCTCCCTTCATTTCTTGCATGTAAAGGAACAATCCAGCAAATAATGGAAAGCACTCAGAATATCTTTTGAAGTTCAAATTTCTGTGATTTGTAGATCAATAAATCAAGTGAACACCCACATCCAGATCCTGCTTTCAGGATATCAAGCAACAAGGGAAAGTACAAGAGAAAGTGTAATGAAAGTCCTACAGTTAATGTTGACTCTTGCTTCAGGGGAGGGCCTGCTTTAGAAAAATTTCACTCATCCATTCATTTATTCCTCATTCATTAAGCATTTAGAAATACATCATCTGTGCAGAACAGCCTTAAATAAAAGATTGCATAAGCTAATCTCCTTAAGATAAACGTTAAAAGCTTAGTGTCAGGTGTAAGAGACAGAGGGATAAAGTGACAGATATCAAACCATGTAGTAGTGAAATGATTAAGATAATAATTAGGAACACTGACTTATATCCTTTCAACAGACATTTCTGTGTCTATGATGTGCCGGAGCCCATGTTAGCCACTGGGAATACAGTGGTGGACAGCAGTGGATGCTGTCCTAATCACCTTTTTAGGTTGCCTCAATTACCCCTCACAATTGCCCTGTGAAATGTATATTATTACCATTACCATGATACTCAGAAAAGATAAATGTCACCCAGAATACATAGGTAATACTAGGTCAGATCATATTCAATAACTGATATATAGCTGTTGAGACATCTAACAGCTCTCTTTTAAGTGGCATCCAAATTCAGCTGGAGTAGAAAGTAGGTTTATATATGGTCATGCCCAGGAAGTTTGGGAAGCACCTTCTAGTAACTGAGGATAATATGATCAAAGTCACAGCCTCTAGAAGGCCACTCTACATTTTGGAAACTTCTAGGAATTTGGGACTCTTTGAACATAACATGTGAAGATGATAATAAATGTGTTTTGAGAGCTGAGCTGAGCTCAAACAAAGACCTTTCTTTGACTTTATCCCATAGGTAGCAAGAGAAGTGACATGATTGCATTTACCTTTTGGTGGGTCATGTCAGCCTGGAGTGCAGAGAAAGGATTCAGGAAGAGAAAACTTCTGGTCAGGAGACCATTGCAGGGGTTTCCACAAGGGGCGCTGTGCTGTGCTCAGCCCCTCAGTTGTGTCTGACGCTTGTGACCCCATGGACTGTAGCCCGCCAGGCTCCTCTGTCCATGGGGATTCTCCAGGCAAGAGTACTGGAGTGGATTGCCATGCCCTCCTCCATGGGATCTTCCCGACCCAGGGATTGAACCCAGGTCTCCAGCATTGCAGGCAGATTCTTTAACATCTGAGCCACCAGGGAAGCCCCCCAATAAGTGATGGCAGAGCCCTAAAGTAGGACATTGATGGGATGGAAAAGTTAGAGATTCTTCAGAATATAGTTGGGAGACCAAGTAAGGGGTTAAGTATCTGAAGGACATTGGGAATAAGGTATAAGGATGCCTTTCTAGAGCTTCACATAGATTAGCTGACAGGAAGAATAAGAGTTCACGTGGGAGGAATATTCAAGGGGTGAAATAAAGCCCATAGTTTAACACTGTTAGTCAGAAGCTCAGAGGAGCGTCCTGGGCTTCAGATAAAGATATGGAACGTATCCTCCTGGAACATATATTTAAAATATGACAAGAAATGAGATGTAGAAGCTTAGTGGTCCAGCTCATGGAATCTTGACAAATACCAGGAATGGGTGAAGGAAGAGAGTCTTTTGAAGAATACTGAACGGATAGCAGGGAAGCATCTTTTTGTCCAAGAAAAGAATGTTTGCTGTCTTAGAAACTTATGAAGTAGGGAGTTTTAAGAAGGAATTTTTTGACAGAATCAAATGCAGCAAAAAAAAAAAAAAACCAGGGATATAAGGATGGAAAATGGGCATTAGTTTAAACAAGCAGGTCATTGATGACTTCAAAAGAGAGTAGAATGGTTGAACGTGAATCCAGATTATAGACGGTTGATGAGGGAATAAGGAAGTAAGAGAGCAGTCCTGCTGGTTATAGACTCCTTTTCAGGAAACCTGCCTAAGAAGGAAACACAAAGAGTGACAAGGTCAAGGAAGGTTATTTCTTAGAACCTGAGAATTGCATTACGTTATCAGAAGGAGCCAGTAGGGAGGGAAAACAAAGATATAAGAAAGTCTTGAGAAAGAGCAAGATTCTAGACTATGAAAAAAGTACAGGTGGCTGTGTGATGCTATGGACAAGAAGACATACTACCCTGGGAGCAAAGGAAAGATGGTAGAAAGGATGCAGGTATAAATTCACTGGCAGATGAGAGCGCGGGAAATGGAGGGTGTTCATCGTGAAGGTCTGATGAGGTGGGGTGGCAGCCTTTGCTGTAGGAGGCCTGAGCAGAGTGTTGGAAAGTCAGAATAGACACTGGGGCACAGAACATCCTCAAGGCAAGGGGGAGACGGGGCTGTCTAGTACACAAACAAAGCCAGTGTAGCTCCAGGTTCACTTCCTGCCCCCCCAGAGGCTCACACTCATTGAATGGCAAAAGGATATGGCTTGTATTCTGGGCCATGTGACTTGGCAACTGTGAAGATTTACTCTAGCTGAGGATACTATTGCTGTGCTAAGCCACTTCAGTCGTGTCCAAATCTTTGTGACAACTTGGACTGTAGCCCACCAGGCTCCTCCGTCCTTGGGATTCTCCAGGCAGGAATACTGGAGTGGATGGCCATGCTCTCCTCCAGGGGATTGTCCTGACCCAGGGGTCGACCCTGTCCCCTGGACTGCAGGCAGGATTTTTTGACCGTTTGAGCCACTAGGGAAGCCTCTTCATACGCATCGCACGGTATTTCCTCGGCTCTGTCTGGCTTCAGCTTTGCTTTGGTTACTCCACGTTTACGGCAGGCTCACGCCTGTACCTACAGGGCAAGTGTTAAGGTTTCAGTGGAAGCGACGTTGAAGGTGACCTTTGGGTTGAGTTCAGTTGGTGAGGAAAGTTGTGAGGTGGTCATCTGAGATACAGATAACACACTGTTAAAAGGGATGGAGGCTTAAGAAGAGCAGTTTATTCCAGAAACTGAACACAGTTCAGCATGGATCAAGGGCAGGATGTGTGCTGGCAGATGAGGCTGCAGGTCTCTGCAGAGGTCAGCCACAGATAATTGCCCCGCCGATAGGACAGGGGATGAAATTTCGCTTGTCTTCTAAAATATAGGGGTTTTAAGGAGGGGCTGCTACTGCTGCTAAGTCACTTCAGTTGTGTCCAACTCTGCGTGACCCCATAGACGGCAGCCCACCAGGCTCCCCCGTCCCAGGGATTCTCCAGGCAAGAGCACTGGAGTGGGCTGCCATTTCCTTCTCCAATGGGGGACCACATGATTAATTCATATTATAGAAAAGCATTACACTAGCTGCAGAACAAAGGATCAAATAAAGAAGAATAGTGTTGATGGAGGACGACCAGCTGGGGAAATCATCCTAGTGAAAATCACTGACTGCGTCAACCAGGAGGGCGACAGGAGAAAACGCAGAAACGATTCCGCAGACGCGGTGGCTCGCAGGCACGCAGATGAGTGGTAGGTGACTGGGCTGTAAGGAGAGGACACTTGACATTGGTTTTCAATTGCAGCAGGGCTGATGGTGAACCAGAGCTGGAAAGGGGAAGGCGAAGGACCAGTAGGCGCTGCAGGAAGGCAGTGGGAAATAAATGAAGCTTTTCCCGCTTTCTGTTTAAGACTCATTGTCAGCAGTAGAAGCTAGCAAATGCCCTCATGGGTCTCTCTTCTCAGGAAACCTCCCACCCTGATGTGTCCAGGTCAGTTCAGATCCTTTGAGAAGCAGACACTAAGACGGGGTTAGATGTGCAAGGCAGGGAGGGTCTTCAGACTGTGATGCAAGGTGGATACCCCTGAAAGACCAGGAAGGCAGGATGATGGGTTGGAAGTAGGCTACATAATTGAGTGTCCACCAAGATATGAGGGATCCCAGAGCAAAGACTACCTGTTAGGAGAGTGCCACATTGGGCACCGTTGGCCAAGCTGTAATTCTTGCATACTGCAGGCCATTGGCAGGTAGTAGTCCCGAGTGAGCCTGGCTCAGTGTGGAGAGAGTGGCAGATCCTAGCGTGAGAGCCAGACGCTGTCACCAGTGACACTCCTCCCAGCAGACGCTCTAAAGAGGGCACCCGACGGGCACACTTCCTGGCACCAAATATCTGCCCAGAGCTCCTTTTCTTCCAACCCCATGCTTGGATTGCTTTCTCTGTTTTCTTAGATTCTGTATTTGTCTATTTGGCATCCATTCATCACAGGGCCAATGATATTGCCCATATTTTCTTACTTTCTGTATTCTTGATGCTCTGATACTTGGGGGCCTTACAAACTGTAGGGAGACTGCCCTTCCCAGGGCTCAGTTCAGTTCAGTTCATTTCATTCACTCAGTCGTGTCCGACTCTTTGGTCCCATAGACTGCAGCATTCCAGGCCTCCCTGTCCATCACCAGCTCCTGGAGCTTGCTCGAACTCATGTCCATCAAGTGGGTGATGCCATCCAACCATCTCATCCTCTGTCGTCCCCTTCTCCTCCCGCCTTCGATCTTTCCCAGCATCAGGGTCTTTTCAAATGAGTCAGTTCTTCACATCAGGTGGCCAAAGTATTGGAGGTTCAGCTTCAGCACCAGTCCTTCCAGTGAATATTCAGGACTGCTTTCCCTTAGGATGGACTGGTTGGATCTCCTTGGAATCCAAGGGACTCTCAAGAGTCTTCTCCAACACCACAGTTCAAAGCATCAATTCTTTGACACTCAGTTTTCTTTATGGTCCAACTCTCACATCCATACCTGACTACTGGAAAAACCATAGCTTAGACTAGACGGACCTTTGTTGGCCAAGTAACGTCTCTGCTTTTTAACATGCTGTCTAGGTTTGTCATAGCTTTTCTTCCAAGGAGCAAGTGTCTTTTAATTTCAAGGCTGCAGTCACCATCTGCAGTGGTTTTGGAGCCCCTCGAAATAAAATCAGCCACTGTTTCTACTGTTTCTCCATCTATTTCCCATGAAGTGATGGGACCAGATGCCATGAGCTTAGTTTTCTGAACAATTTTTGAGCCAACTTTTTGACTCTTGTCTTTCACTTTCAACAAGAGGCTTTTTAGTTCCTCTTCACTTTCTGCCATAAGGGTGGTGTCATCTGCATATCTGAGGTGATTGATATTTCTCCCAGCAATCTTGATTCCAGCTTGTGCTTCTTCCAGCCCAGCGTTTCTCATGATGTACTCTGCATATAAGTTAAAAAAGCAGGGTGACAATACACAGCCTTGACGCACTCCTTTTCCTATTTGGAACCAGTCTGTTGTTCCATGTCCAGTTCTAACTGTTGCTTTCTGATCTGCATACAGGTTTCTCAGGAGGCAGGTCAGGTGGTCTGCTATTCCCATTTGTTTCAGAATTTTCCAGTTTATTGTGATCCACACAGTCAAAGGATTTGGTATAGTCAGTAAAGCAGAAGTAGATGTTTTTCTGGAACTCTCTTGCTTTTTGGATGATCCAGCGGATGTTGGCAATTTGATCTCTGGATCCTCTGCCTTCTTTAAATCCATCCTGAACCTCTGGAAGTTCACGGTTCACGTATTGCTGAAGCCTGGCTTGGAGAATTTTAAGCATTACTTTGCTATCATGTGAGATGAGTGCAATTGTGAGGTAGTTTGAGCATCTTTGGGCATTGCCTTTCTTGGAGATTGGAATGAAAACTGACCTTTTCCAGTCCTGTGGCCACTGCTGAGTTTTCCAAATTTTCTGGCATACTGAGTTCAGCACTTTCACAGCTTCATCTTTTAGGATTTGAAATAGCTCCACTGGAATTCCATCACCTCCACTAGCTTTGTTCATAGTGATGCTTTCTAAGGCCCACTTGATTTCACATTCCAGGATGTCTGGCTCTAGGTGAGTGATCTCACCATCGTGGTTATCTGGGTCGTGAAAATCTTTTTTGTACAGTTCTTCTGTGTATTCTCGCCACCTCTTCTTAATATCTTCTGCTTCTGCTTCCCAAGGCTGACTAATCCCTAAAGATAATGGTAACTTAAGTACGAGTGTGCTTTGTATAGGAAAACCAACCAGTCTCAGGTTTATATCACCAACCACCTCTTTATCTAAGTCTCACGCTCTAAGCTAATATTTCCCCTGCTCTCAGTCATCTGGGGGCCAGGTACCGTGCAACTTAAAGGCAAAGCCAAAGCCGCTCAGAATTTCCTAAACTAGCCAGTCCTAAATTGCTCAGCCTGTCCTCGTCTTCCTCAGAGAGACTCCAAGAGCGGGTGTGGCCTGAGCCCGCTCTCCACGTCTGACTGCCAGCTGCTGCCCTTCTGTGAACCGTCAGTCACCTCACAGGTCCCCTCCAACGGCACTGACCTCTGCCTGCTGTCTCTCAGTCTAGAGCATGGTAACCAGAGAGTAGCCTCTGCTCACTGCAGCTAAAGAAAACCCTCGCAGCCAAAAACAAAATAAGTGAAAGTTTTTTAAAAAAAAAAAAACACTGATTTTCCTTCTGAGCTCTGGAGCCATTCATATTTAGAAGGAAATGCTCAGAAGCCGTCGGTTGTGACAGGTTATTATATATGAATGTGTTCTTAGTTATTCCCTCCTCCAGGGGATCTTCCCAACCCAGGGATCGAACTCAGGTCTCCCACATTGCAGGCAGATTCTTTACCAGCTGAGCCACAAGGGAAGCCTGTTCTTAGTTAATAAGACCACACATTATAACAGTCAGTCAGCAATATTTATTGTCAACAAAGGACTGAATTAGGTGTGCTAGAATACCAAAAATGGGGCTTCCCAGGTGGTTCCCAGGTGCATCCACCTGAAATGCAAGAGACTCAGGAGGCTTGGATTCAAGCTCTGGGTCTTGAAGATCCCCTGGAGGAGGAAATGGCAAACCACTCCCGTATTCTTGCCTGGAGAAGCCCATGGACAGAGGAGCCTGGCGGCCTACAGTTCATGGGGGTCACAAAGATTCAGACACGACTCAGCAACAGCAGACACACACAGAGACACAGAATACCAAAAACGGAGAAATACTCAATAGATGACACCAATAGTCCTTTACAACATATGCCGCTTGTTATAGGTTTCAAAGATTTGCACAAATATTTTTTTTCTACCCAGTGAAGTAGGTAGGGAAAGTATTGTCCTCACTTTACAGGTGAGGAAATGGAAACTCATAAAGATTAAATGAGTTGCCCAAGGTCACAGGAAAATTACAAAGTGGGTAGCGGTAGAGTCACACCTAGAACAGACACTTCCAAGTAGATGCTCTTCTATACCAGTCTCTTAATTAAGATGCTTACTTCTCTCGAGGGCTAAAATTCTTGTTGCCAGAAGAAGTTTTAAGAATATTTTCAAAGCCTATCGTCAACCACGTGAACATAGAAGAAGCATTTGTTTGCATCATGGCGCTGGATGAGTGCTACAGTCTAGAAAACGGACCTGAAGACCTAAAATCATCAGACAGGTGCGGGGGCTTCTAAAGCCCCTTGCAGTCTCATCCAGACCGAAAAGACAGCATGGAGCACAGGGGAGATGCTGGTTCAAAACCTCAGGAGCTCCCAGAATGAAACCTGAAACTCGCCCCAAGACAGGCGTAGGCAGAGACCAAAGACAGCGCAGGTCCCCCAAGCTGGGTGGATGAGAGGTGTAATAAGCGAGAGAACTACACACAAGGCCCGTTTAGAGTGGCTGCAAGACAGCAGACCTCACGCTCGCCCACCAGAACCTGCAACATTTATACAGAAGCCCTAATGGGGCTCGGGCCTCCCTGGCGGCTCAGACGCTAAAGCGTCTGCCTGCAGCGCGGGAGACCTGGGTCCAATCCCTGCGTCAGGAAGACCCCCTGGAGAAGGAAATGGCAACCCACTCCAGTATTCTTGCCTGGAGAATCCCAAGGACAGAGGAGCCTGGTGGGCTACAGTCCATGGGGTCGCAAAGGGTCAGATATGACTGAGCAGCTTCACTCACTCACTCACACTCAGTGGGGTTCAACCCCAGTGGTTTCAATACCAGGCTCCTCTTTCAAGCCTCTGTCTCTGAAAACAGCTCTAGCTGTGCTGGTGGGGAGGGCGGACTGAGATTGCCCAGGTCTGGAGTGCAAGTGAAGCAGGGCTCAAGCCCTCTCCTTGACTTCTCCCCAACAGGAAAGAATTAACATTAAAGGAAACAGGGGCACTTACAATTTGGCTTTCCTTCTCAAGGGAGTTTCCTGTATGTTTTTCACTTGTGTCTAGCATTTTCCCTACAAAATTCATCGACTTGAGCCCAGATCTTGTATCCTAAACTCTTATGAAAACACATAGAATAAGTGGAAACAGATGCTTAAATTTTGGACTACTACTGTAAGGCAACCTCCTTTGAAAGTGGAAATATTAGCAAGCTGATGTGGAGATTCTAACACGTAGACCTGTGTTCCCTCCCACTGAATCTGGGCTCTGTACCTGCTTTGTTCTCAGTTTCTAGACAGGCCTTAGGAAATGGGTCGCTCCTAATTCCTGTCTCTTGGGACTATGCACTCCTGAAGCCCAGTCACCGTGCTCCAGAGATGCCTGGAGAGATTCATATGAAGGAGAACTGAGGCCCCCAAGCCCCAGCCCTGGGTCAGTCCCCAGCTGACAGCCAGCAAGTCAGGGAGCCATATCAGAAGAGACTCAGAAACGAGCTGTCCCAGTGAGCCCTGCCCAAACGGCAGATCTAGGAGCAAAACAAAATATCATTATTGTGGGTTTTAGGATGATTTGTGAAGTGGAAAATCAGTGAAATTTGTTTGGGTTGGTTTGACCTAGAGAGGCCTTCTATAGAACATAACGCAGAGTACCCTGGTCTGAGTTGAGGGATTCTGTGTCTTCTCTTACACGAGTCAAAGAAATGATATCTTCTGTGAACACGAGTCTCTTCACGTGGGCCCCGTGTTTAGTGGGTTGTGTGGTCAGCCTGTGTTCTCATGGTGTGGTCCTGCTCAGGTCACAGGGAAAGGTCACGGTTTCCACAGGATGGAAAGGAATTTAGTGAGATCAGCTGGGTGCCTTGGTGCCAACCAGTCCTGAAGCTCCCTCGGAGGAGGGCATGGCAACCCAGCCCAGTACTGCCTGGAGAATCCCCAGACAGAAGAGTCTGAGATGCCACGGTCCATGGGGTGGCAAAGAGTCAGACACGACTGAAGCGACTTGGCACGCACCGGACAGTGGGAACACTTCCTTTAAGGAAGGGAAGGGAGATTTGTGACAGATGGTACTGGAATTCCAAGTTTCCATTGTGTCTCCCTCATTCTTGAGCCTCTTTGATTTCAAGGTGCCAAAGTATGTCTAAGGGGACTGGGATATGCTTCAACTCTCAACAAGGTCATGTTTTAAAGTCACAGTTTGGCTTCATCCGCCTCACAAGCACTTAGGATTAGGTCCTTGACTGGGCCAAAGCTTAGAGATGGCCTGGACCCAATGACAAGAGTGCTGGTGACCTCCTAAGAGAGATTCCATCTTGGTAGGGAAAACCGTGGGGCTTTCCAGGTGGTAAAGAACGCGCTGGCCAATGCAGATGGCATGAGAGGAGGGTTCCATCCCTGGGTCGGGAAGATGCCCTGGAGGAGGGCATGGCAGCCCGCTCCAGTGTCCTTGCCTGGAATCCCATGGGCAGAGGAGTCAGACAGGGCTGAAGAAACTTAGCAGGCGCGCGGGGGAAATATCTAACAGGCGGTGAGATTCACTTGCTACCGACCACCAGGACCTCGATCTTGCATAAGCATTCCGGGCATTTTGGACAGGAGTCTCGTCAGGTCTCAGAGCAGGTGCTGCAGGAAGGACTCAAGCAGCCAGCGACACGCCGGTTCCGTTCGCCATAAAACCCCATAAAACCGACACTTTCTCGGGGTGGGGGTGGGGGTTGCCCTTCTGAAGTCCTTCGTGTTGCTTGTTTCTTGCAAGAGATTTCATGCATTCGGCAAGACAGATAAAGCCCACGACACAACAGCTTTTACACACACACACACGGCCCCAAAGTACACATTTTCTGAAGCCGAGTGGTGGTTTACACTTCATGTATTTTATGTTTCACCTCAGGGCGCCTCAGAGGAGGAGTTTCCCCGGCTTGCGCCCCGACGGCACAGGCTGGCTTTTCTAGAACCCCCTGCACCGCCCAGGCCGCAGGGCGCCCCACGTCTGTCCGTCCGCGCTCTGCCCGAGAGGGGAGCCCTGAGCCACTGGCAGGCGGCGGGCGCGCCCGGGAGGGCTCCGCCCGCGCAGCTCGGTGTCCGCCGAGCCCAGCAGGCTCGGGCCGGGAGGGCCGGGCGCGGGGCCGCAGCCCCTGCGCCGCCCGCCCGCCGCTGTCGCCCTGGCCACCCACTCGCCGGTGCCCCCAAGCCCACCCGTGCCCGGCGCGCCGCCGCCGCTGCGGCCGCTCGCGGAGGCCGGATCTCCTCGAATTTCAACACAAAGGGAATCCTCGGCCGCAGGAAGTGCATCACCGGGAAGGGGGTCGGGGCGGGGCGGGGCGGGGCGTGCCTCCGCGCCGCCCGCCCGCCCCCCGGGGCCGGACGAGCCGTGACGACAGCCTCGGGGTCCCCCGAC
>SJYQ01002765.1:304184-349054 GCA_006410935.1 Redunca redunca | reverse complement strand
CGGGCGGGCGCCCCGGGGCTGCCCCCGCCGGAGCCGCGCCCCCGCCCCCGCGTCCTCCCGCCGCGCGCCGCGGCCCCTCCCGGCCGGCCCTGCGCGCCCCACTCCGCTTCGGGGCACTTTCCTCCCGAGCCGTCCTCCTGCACAAACTTTGATGGAGAATTTCACACCGCGCTGGGAAGATGCCGGTTATGAAAGGATTGCTGGCGCCCCAGAACACCTTCCTGGACACCATCGCCACCCGCTTTGACGGAACACGTAAGTCTTGCACTTGGATGAGTTGCACATATATATGTTTTTAAACGATCTTTTCTCATATAAATTACTTTCGTTCCCACTGTCCATTTTGCACCAGGGGAGTGTGTTGCCTTCGCTTCCTGCCGAGGTGTCTTTTGTGGGGAGAATTTTTTTTTTTTTTTTTTCAGCGTAGTGTTAACACTTCGATGTATTTGGCCCCCTTGATTCTTGGGTTTGTCAAGGCTGGAAAAGAATCTGAAGAAAGACCTACATCTGTGTTCACTGTGGGTCCCGTAATGCCTCTTTAAAGAATCGGCTTTTATTAGTTTTATGAGGTGAAGATGAAAATTGTCCATATTGGTGAATTGCCCATCTACCTAGAGTTTCAAGGCTCCGTGGACAGGGGAGCCTGGCGGGCTACAGCCCATGGGGTCGCAAAGAGTCGGATAGACTCAGCGCGACTAACACAACGAATTATGGGGAGAGTTTGGAGTGTTCTTTTTCAGTGGAGCTTCATTCTGAAAAGGCTTTTGGATAGGCATGATCCCATCTGAGTTTAAGAAATGCAACTAGAATCAAGATCGCCAAGTGTAAGCTTCCTGTAGGATTCTAAGCGTTGTGAGTTGGTCAGAATATCGAGTCCTGCTTCTCAGGTAGAATAAAATACCTTCCGATCTGGAATTACCCTAGCACTCCAGAAGAGACTGTTGTGGAAAGAGATGCCGGGCATGCTAAAGGCTGATCTGTCATAAGAGAAAGTTTCAACATATACATATGCATTTTGAGGGCGAAAATCACTGGACGCTTAGCTTGTTTAAGCTTCAGTTTAAAAGCAAAGATGTGCCCCGTGGATTCTGGGAGACGCGAATGGCTCTCTTTCAGTACCACGGTCAGGTCCCCGTTACTTCCGGGCTTCTCAAGCCCTCCTTCTCCAGGGGCTGTGGGCTTTCCTTGCAAAGAGCAGTCTGTGCTCCGCCCGCAGCAAAAGCTGTCACTCGGTTTCACTATGAATGCCCACACCGCCCTCCTAGCTTCTGTTGCTTCTGCGTGTTGTCTTTCCTTTTCTGCCGATACACAAAAACTCGTAGAAACTCATGTGTTCCAAAGGCTTGCAGTGATTTCGATATCACTTTTTAGGATGATGGCATATTTCTCGGAGTTGATGGGGGAGCACACATGTAACAATTTTAACTCCAGGAGTCTGGATACAAGGTCTTACTACGGTGGGAAGTAAATCCTGGACTTAGGCGCTTCAGGGATAGTTAGGAAAGTTTATGAGAGGGAGAAATGAAATATTTACTGGATTTTTTTCAGTTTTTACTTTTGACATCCAGCCTACTCTGGGTGCTTGTCGTGAACGTTCTTTCCGGTGGTTTTATCCTTATCTTTAGCTTTTCCCTCCCCTGGTATGTTCTAGATGTGTCAGGCGGTATGAGTGAAGAGCAATGCTGTTGTCTCAGATGATAAGAAGAGAAAATACCGTCATTAGGCTTTCAAACCCTTGCCAATGCCATCATGCCCACCACCCAGCCTCTACACCATCACCACCTCTGTCTTCAGGCGTGATTGCGGTCACTACTGTTTATTACATTAGGAACCGATTAGTTTCCAGTGGATGTTATTCTTGAAGTTGAAAATTTAAACCCCAAAGACTTTTGATATTGATTACAAATACATCTATTGAAAATGAACTAATTGGTAAACGGTGGTTGCTTATTTCATTGTCATTTAAAGTTGAATGGAATGCGGTGTGTTCTCAGCATAGCCCTGGGAATTTCAGCTGGGCTGTATTTAGGTATCAGTTGCTAATGAGAGGAGGCGTTGGATCATCTGTAAGAACACCTTTGCCTCTTTCACTATAACATTTGATAAACAGAGGGCATGTAAGAGAAAGAATGGTGTGCTACTGAATAGCTCTTTTTCCCTTTTGACTACACATTCGTGTGAATAAAACAGAAGGTTAGAAGTTTTAAAGCCTTGTTTGGGAAGACCACCAGCACGTAGCCAGCACCTAGAATAGCAGCAGCACTGAGACTGCAGAGGGAGAGCGTGCGTGTCCTGTGCTCCAGGGTCTGTGGGTTCCTGGGGGCCGCTTCGTATGGAATCAATCTGAAAATCGGTGGAGCACAGCATATGATGATACCTCTCATCCCAATAAACCCCACTCGAGGAATGAGGCATCTATCTTCTCATTTGCACTTCCTTAGAACTGCAAGGAGACCTGAATAATCTGAAACTTAAAAAAAATATTTTCAGCAAAATTTAGCCATGCATTTTGCTGTATCTAGCATCATGGCAAACCATTTTGCCAGCTAAATATTTAGTTTATCTTTTTCTATTTTTTATGTATTGACACAATTTTATTAAGTATAATTACTGTCCCTGAAACTCTTTTCCTATGATCATCCTTCTCTCTCTTGATTTTTTTAGAGCAGTCATTTATTTCCTGGGGAAAGATAAAACTACTTGCAAGTTTTAAATTTGCAAAATTACCACCTGTCCAAATAAAAGTTATACTGGAGAAAGAGTAAGGCGACTGTGCTCAAACATACTGTGTTTACTTGGTACATTTCCTGCCTTATTTGTCAAGTATATTTTATAGTCATGTTAACTTCTTACTCTGTTTTATTTTGGGCAATATCATTGAAAAACTAAGAGACCAAACAATAACCCTGACAGCCCCCTTCGTTAACCACCATGCAGTATTATTATTATCTTTAATGACTTAATACTGCAGTGGAAAATAATAAATCTTGAAACATCATCTAACATTTCTCCCAGGAAAATGTAAATATACGACAATAAAAGCTTATAACATAATCTATAATTTATCACTTGCTGTATTATCACAGAACAACATCAGAGAAGTTAATAATGTTTTTTATCACCTAGTGATGCTTTCCTTGGGTTTCCCTGGCGGCTCAGTCAATAAAGAACCCACCTGCAATGCAAGAGACCGACTGCAATGCAGGAGACCTGAGTTTGATCCCTGAATCGGGAAGATCCCTGAATCCAGAAGATCCTGGATCGGGAAGATCCCCTGGAGATAGAAATGACAACCCACTCCAGCATTCTTGCCTGGAAAATTCCAAGGACAGAGGAGCCTTGTGGGCTACACTCCATGGGGTCGCAAAGAGTCGGAAAGACTGAGCAAGTAAACCACCACCAGAGACGCTTTACTTTCTGGCGTGATGGGGTGTTTTTCCTTTTTAATATTTAAGAAGCGACCTCTTTGTCAGGATTGTAAAACAGTAGTGGACCGTTACCTGAAAGTTTTTCCTCATATACAGTATAATTTTTAACAACTACTGGAAAATACAAATCTTTTCATATAAAACTACCCTAGCATATATTTACTCTTGAAATATGTTCTCCTGGTAAATTGAACGTAAATGAGACTTAGAAAAACCTAGAACTTTGCAAGTATTGAGTATGTGTACCCCATTTAGCTTAAAGCTCAACATTCAGAAAACGAAGATCATGGCATCTGGGCCCATCACTTCATGGGAAATAGATGGGGAAACAGTGGAAACAGTGTCAGACTTTATTTTTGGGGGCTCCAAAATCACTGCAGATGGTAACTACAACCATGAAATTAAAAGGACCTTGTTCCTTGGAAGGAAAGTTATGACCAACCTAGATACCATATTAAAAAGCAGAGACATTACTTTGCCAACAAAGTTCCCTCTAGTCAAGGCTATGGTTTTTCCTGTGGTCATGTATGAATGTGAGAGTTGGACTGTGAAGAAGGCTGAGCGCTGAAGAATTGATGCTTTTGAACTGTGGTGTTGGAGAAGACTCTTGAGAGTCCCTTGGACTGCAAGGAGATCCAACCAGTCCATTCTAAAGATCAGTCTTGGGTGTTCTTTGGAAGGAATGATGCTGAAGCTGAAACTCCAATATGCTGGCCACCTCATGCGAAGAGTTGACTCATTGGAAAAGACTCTGATGCTGGGAGAGATTGGGGGCAGGAGGAGAAGGGGACGACAGAGGATGAGATGGCTGGATGGCATCACGGACACGATGGATGTGAGTTTGAGTGAACTCCGGGATTTGGTGATGGACAGGGAGGCCTGGCGTGCTGCGATTCATGGGGTGGCAAAGAGTCGGACACGACTGAGCGACTGAACTGAACTGAACTGAACCACATTTAGGGGTAAAAGTAACTCCAATGAATTTCTTTGACTCAGCATATAGCCATACTTGTCACTTAAAACACACACATACACACTCTTAACATTATGACTGCATAATGTTTTATTTTTACACCGTCAATGTACATAAAACATTATTTCCAGAGTAGACAATTGTTTTAAGGACATGAATATTAATCTGGACAAAGGCAAGGAATCATAACAGAGCACACAGCTGCCTATTTTAAAAGCCAGGTTTCCAGTGTGACGCATGTTTGCCACAGGGTACCATCTGAGAAAAACACTTTTTTTTTTTTTGAGTATATAAAACTTTCAAAGAAAAGTGCCCATTTTCAAACAAAGTGGTGCATTAGCCTACATTTTCCAGTCACATCAAAATTTGGCCAGAACATTTTTTTCCCTCTGGGGTTAGTGAAACAAGGCCGAAGCTCTAAAGGACGTTTGTAGCCCATTGGACTCTGTCAAGGAGATTCCAGTCAAAGTATGTAGAAATAATGATGGTTGGACACTCATTCGTTTTTGCATATGTTTTATGTAGTCCTGCTCACAGTGGTCCAACGACATTTGCTAAATTGGAATGCTTCCTGTTCAAAAGCAGTTCTTAACGGCTTTTCGTCTTTACAGTTTCTTCAAAGTAGGTAGATCTCGTAATGCTGGAAGGGCAGCGAGAAGGTAGGTAGCGAGCGCTGCAGGAAAAGGGGGCACCCGGGGCTTCCTGAGTCTTTTCTGGGCTATAGTGTGGGAAACATCCAAAGGCGTGTAGCGGATGGAAAGAGAGGGCTCGGTCGCGTGTGGGTCTGTCTGTAACAGGCTGCTCGGTGGAAACGTCGGCAGAAACACGCAGCGCTGCACAGGTGTCTCCGCGGAGGCAGTCTGCACAGACCCGCCTGCTCTCCCTCGCCTGGGAAGGCGCTGGCGCTCCCGCTGTTCTCCACCTTCTGCGGGGTGGTCCCCGCGCTGGTTTCCCGTCTGTGCCGTGAACCGCCGCCCCTCGGTGACCTGCCTTCTCACCGTCCTCTGGGTCAGACGTCAGGCAGGGACTAGCTGGGCCGGGTGCCCAGGGCTTCGAAAGGCCACGAGGTGGCAACCAAGCCATCAGCGGAGGCTGGAGGCCCTCCAAGCTCACACGGCTGCTGGAGTTCAGTTCTTGGGATTTTAGGACTAAGGCCTCTGCTTTCGTGCCGGTCTTCAGCTGGGGACTTTTCTCAGCAGCTGGTTGCCTTTGGGCGCCTGATGCAAAATCCCTCCCCAGGCCCTCTCACTGCAGAGCGGCTTACTTCTTCACAATGGAATATAAGTCAGCCATGGAAAGAACTAAATAACGCCATCGGCACAACGTGAGTGGGCCCGGAGACTGTAATACCGAGTGAAGTCCGTCAGAGAGGGACAACTATCATGTATTTGTCTGAAATGTGGGATCTAAACAAGAATATACATGAACTTATTTACAAAACAGCAGTAGACGCACTGATACAGAAAATAAAATTATGATAACCCAGGGGGAAGGGTGAAAAGTGGAAGGGAAAGTCCCTCAGTCCTGGCTGACTCTCTGCGACCCTGTGGACTCTAGCCTGCCAGGCCCCTCTGTCCATGGAATTCTCCGGGCACAATACTGGAATGCGTTGCCGTTCTCTTCTCCAGGGGAATCTTCCCAGCCGGGGTATCTTCCCAGCCCAGGGACTGAACCCAGGCCTCCCATATTGCAGACAGATTCTTGACGTCTGAGCCACCAGGGAATATTCCCAAGAATACTGGAGTAGGGAGCCCATCCCTTCTGCCGGAGATCTTCCTGACCCAGGGATCGAACCAGGGTCTCCTGCATTGCAGGTGGATTCTTTACCAGCTGAGCCACCAGGGAAGCCCAGCGGGGAAGGGCCGAGGGATAAACTGGAGAATGGGGCTGACATGTACACACCACTATACAAAAATAGATAAGCAACAAGGGTTTACTGTTCAGCACAGGGAACTCTACTCGCGACTCTGTAATGGCCGATTGGGAAAAGAATCTAAAAAAGAGTGGATACATGTATCTATGTAACAGAGTCACTTTGCTGCAGAAGCTAACACACTGTGAGTCAACTATACTAAAACAAAAACAAAAAAGCAAGGATGCCTTTCTTTTAGGAGCTCACCTCCATCAGGTCCACCCAGAATAATCTCCCTTTTGATGTACTCAGAGTCGACTGATGAGGGATCTTAATTACATCTGTAAAATCCCTGCTAAGATCATAAGACCTGTCCAAATGCAAGAGAAAGGGTAATTGCATCTGTGAAATCCCTTCTGAAAGCACATGGCCTGTCCATGTGCAAGAGAAAGGGAGCAGGTGAGGTGTCACACGAGGGGCTGGAAATCCTGTGAGCTGGCTTAGGGTTCAGTCTGCTAACAGGGCTGCCCCGTTGCTGCCCCATCACACGAAGCCTACATTTTCACATCTGTCTCTCCGTAAGGCAGGTTTACTGAGCACAGTCTCTGTAATTCTGTATGCACATAAACTCGCACCGCAATCCTTGGTGAGTGTATGGCCCAACTCACTGGGCTGACGGTGTTTCTTTCTATTTGGTGATGATGTGTGAGCCAGCCCAGCCTAGGACGCATTTAGGCAGCTGTGTTATCAGATTCTTCATTCTCGGATCTAGGAGAAAGGTGAGAGACATAAAGATATTTTCAGAATATTCTTCCCAGTCTTTGGACAGTGCGCACTCTTTCCAGATAAGGAAGAGCCTGTGGGGTCTGCTGGTCTGTGTGCTGGAGGGGAGCCAGTCCGTAGCTTGGCATCCATCTAGGATCCAAGATGAGCCCTTGTACCCTAAGCGGACCAAGCTTTCCCACTTTACTTACCGTCAGAACCGCTTCTGTGACTGGGCCGGCATGAGGACTCCTTTGAAGCGGCGTGTTTTCCAGCTCTTTTTATGCCTCTAACCACGTTTCAGATGAAGAAACTCCACATTATACACTGTTGTATTGAAGTCGACTATGTTCAATTAAATACTTTTCTTTATATAAGCTTTGTGCCAAGTTTACTATAACACAGAAAGGAAGAGAAAAATAGGGAGAGGGAAGAACAAATTGAGAAGAGGGATGAGGAAGGAGGGAATTATTTATTTTCACTCTTTTGACTTGAGAGATGAATTCTTTATCCTGCCAAAGACTTATCATATAGGTTCTCAGAACTTTCCTGCAATGAACAAAGTGTTTGATTTATAAGAATTTGGATTTAAGCTGACTTCCCTGGTGGCTCAGTGGTAAAGAATCAGCCTGCAAATACAGGAGATGTAGGTTCGATCCCTGGCTTAGCAAGATCCCCTAGAAGAGGGCATAGCAACCCACTCTAGTGTTCTTGCTTGGAATGTCTCATGGACAGTGAAGCCTGGTGGGCTACATCCATAGGGTTGCAAATGAGTCAGACATGACTTAGCTAACCAGAAATGAATCTCTTTGAAAGAGAGATATAATAAGAAAAATTTTGCTACATGACTTTTAAAAGTACCAGATAATTTCTGTTAATCATATAGAAGAGCATGGATAGGTAAACAGGTTAAGAATGGAAGCTGTACCCCCAGTGTACTTTTCCTAGGCTCTGGTATTTGGGGTTGCCTGTGGACCAGACACGATGCCGTTCTGGGAGGGCACGTTCTCTCTTAGGATGTCTTTAGTTTATTCAGTGAGTCAAACATTTCCTCGAGGATATTTAATCCATGCTGACTCTGTACAAAGCCATTATGTTAGGACCTTTGGGGTAAAGCAGGCTTGTCCTTCTCTGAAAGAGGACAGGAAATGTATGTACAGATTACCATCGTCGGGTTGGAAAGGGATACGAGTGTTCAGCAAGTGTAGGCAAAGGGCTGTGCGTGTTTGGCTGAGGGAGGGATAGCTTCTCCAGGGGGCATCACGCAGTAAATGGCTTCTGGGTAGGAATGCTCGGCTCATATATGATAAGGGCAAAAAATAATCTTCCATTTGCTTTGCCAGCTGTGTAGCACTTGTCACTGAGCCTAGGGGACTGAAGATACTCCTTTTTTTTTCTTTTTTAAATTGAAGTATAGGTGATATACAATATTATATGTTACAGGGGTACAATATAGTGACTCACAAATTGCAAAGGTCATATGCCACTTACAGTTATTATAGAACATTGGCTGCATTTTCCGTGTTGTACAACATATCCTTGTAGGTTGTTTTTTTACCTGAAGATTTGTACCATCTTAATTCCCTTCCCTCCAAAAGTTTTAATTCTTTCCAGCTAGAGATTACTCGCAGCTTCCATGAGAGTTTTGCAATATTTTCCAGCTTCTACCCATTAAGAGTTACAATACTTGGTGTCTGAATTTTAGCCTGGGCTCTCTGAACCAAGCTGAGAGTCTCAAGCTCATGGGCTTCGGTGGGAAAGAGCTACAATGGCTTGGTCTTGCCTTTGAAAAAGCAAGATATTATTTTATTGTGTGTGTGTGAGTGTGTGTGTATGTGTTTATCTGGCTCTTATGTCTAAATGCTTGTAATTAATTCTTATAGGCTGTCCAAGTGTGTAAACCAAATCGCTAAGATCCTTCTTCTTACTGTGTCTTAATAAAGGCTTCACACTTGAGCAAGGGGCCCCTGTTACACAGTGAAATTGTGTGTCATTCATTTGGCCATGAATATCTGCTTTGCCCATAAAGCCAGCTTTCCTTAGGAAGGGGAAAGATTGATTTCTGACTGCATAGCTGAGTGCCTTTCTCCCCCAGGGCTGCTCACCCCTGTGTTGTTCTGTAGGGCTATGCCTGTGAAGAAGAAAAATAATTGAGGGTGTGCTGGAAAAGTAATTGAGGGTGTGCTAGTCCCCGTGAAGCGACTGGAGAAACGCCAACCCTCAAAGGTACAGAATTGCCACTTCTTCAGAGACAGTAGGCTCACCCAGGCAGTGCCTATTTGCTGATCCTGCCTAAACACTGTTTTTAAATCCATTTTGGTTTAGCAGCGCCTGCAAACAAAAACGATGAGGTTTCAACTTCATCTGTGGCATAGTTCATACTTAACAACTGCAGCAACGGAAGAGTTTTCTCAGTAATTTAAACAGTCAGATGTGGTTCTTGGCTTATAAATTCCCTGTAAAATTAATTTTGCTTTCCTTTTTAGCTGTTAATACAACTATCTCTCTTAAGCCCTTCAAAATTCACATGACCCCAAGCGAACTAACTCTTTTCTAGCCCATGAGCCCTGTTTGTTCTCTGGCACCATAACTGGCGTCCCCACCCACCGGTTTCTCAGGCGGGAGCTCTGAGCCGGCCCGAGCGGCCCGTCCGTCTCGTGGGTCATCAGGCTTTGAGGTTTCGCGTGGAAGTGCCGGCTGGGCGCCTCGTCTCCCTCTCGCTGCTCCCGCTTCATTTGGGCCCTGTTTCTCCTGGGCGATGGCAGCCTTGCTCCCCTAGACGCTCGTGGGCAGAAGCTTCTGTCTGACCCGCTTGTGGCCCTTTCAGTGTGCATGTCCCCAGGGTGATTTTCTGTAAAAGCGCTGTCACCATTTAACCCTGCGCGGACAGTTCCCTGCCACTTCCTCCTCGGTGTCATCTGGCCCCAAGGTCGCTCTGCAGGATCCTGTCCAGCCACTGCCCCCTAAGGCTGCAGACACCGTCACCGGAACCCTCTGGGCCTCTGCCTGGCCCCCGCCCCGAGGCTCCAGAGAGTCGGGCAACCTCTGCCAGAGCGGCCGCAGTGCCTCGCCCAGGCCAGGCCTTACTCAGCTCTTCTGCGTGCTCTGATGACCTGCTCTCAGGTTTCGGCCCTCAGCCTTCAGCTTCTTCCAGCTCTGACTGTGTTGTTCAGTTGGTGCTTCCTCGCTTGGGCTCATGCTGGGAAGAAAGCCTGTGCTCAGTAAATGTTTCTTTGGGTAAAAGGATTCACATTTCTTAAAGACCAGGTTTGTATGTCGACTGCCTTTATTGCCTTTCAGTGATAGCTGGTGCTCTGTTTATACGGTACCATGTGCTTAAATGTAGTTTTGAAACATAATTCCAGACTGGCTTCTAGCCCTTCCTTTCCACATGGGCGAAGGACTGATTTCTTTCATGGAGCTCCGGTGATGACAGGGACTCCCGTTCGGGGCCTGTCCGCATCCACACTGAGTGGCTGGCTGCTGCTTCGTCTGTTCCTACACAGCCCGGCTCAGCAAGGAGGCAGGCGCTTCAGCGCCCTTTCTGTAGCAGATGCAGGACTCAAGCTCGGAATTTCCCAGCGTTATCACAGTAGCTTGTGATTTTTCTGCTATAGATCACACTGCCTCTAAAATGTGGTTTTTTAATAGTAAGTGTAAACAGGCTGGGGCAATCTGACAGCATTTCTAGTTTCTGACTCTCGCCAAAAGGAATTTCTGCTTTAAAGATTTTAGCCTTTTCTGGTTCATATACTGTTTTGCCTTTTGATATATTATGCTGTAAGAACTTGTCATTTAAGGACTGTTTTTCAATTGGTACTTAAGACTCCTATATGGAACTAAGTGCACTCACTTGCAAAGCAGTTTTGCTCGTCAAAGAATATCTACTGTCCATTTTTTTTAAAAGAAAAAGTAAACCCATCTTCCTTGAGATTTTGGTCCTTAGAATTTACTGACTTTAGAACTTTCTGTGATGTTTTTGTTGTCAGTCTAATCTTTCTATAGAAGATATTCTAATTCTTATGGCTGTTATAGTGACATCTTTTTGTATTTTTACACTGTTAATGTCTTACACAGAAAATTCTTCTACTTATTTTGAGTCGACTTTTATGGGAGAAATATATTCTCCAGTGTTATGCACTTTTCATTTCAGTTCAGTTCAGTTGCTCAGTCGAGTCTTCATCTACGACCCCATGAACCACAGCACACCAGGCCTTCCTGTCCATCACCAACTCCCAGTTTACCCAAACTCGTGTCCGTTGAGTTGGTGGTGCCATCCAACCTCTCATCCTCTGTCGGCCACTTCTCCTCCCGCCTTCAGTCTTTCCCAGCCTCAGGGTCTTTTTCCAGTGAGTCAACCCTTCACATGAAGTGGCCAAAGTATTGGAGTTTCAGCTTTAGCATCAGTCCTTCCAATGAACACCCAGGACTGGTCTCCTTTAGGATGGACTGGTTGTATCTCCTTGCAGTCCAAGGGACTCTCAAGAGTCTTCTCCAACACCACAGTTCAAAAGCATCAATTCTTCGGCGCTCAGCTTTCTTTACAGTCCAACTCTCACATCCATACATGACCACGGGAAAAACCACAGCCTTGACTAGACGGACCTTTGTTGGCAAAGTAATGTCTCTGCTTTTGAATATGCTATCAAGGTTGGTCATAATTTTTCTTCCAAGGAGTAAGCGTCTTTTAATTTCATGGCTGCAATCACCATCTCCAGTGATTTTGGAGCCCCCCCAAAATAAAGTCTGACACTGTTTCCACTGTTTCTCCATCTATTCGCCATGAAGTGATGGGACCAGATGCCATGATCTTCATTTTCTGAATGTTGAGCTTTAAGCCAACATTTTTTACTCTCCTCTTTCACTTTCATCAAGAGGCTTTTTAGTTCTTCTTCACCTTCTGCCCTAAGGGTGGTGTCATCTGCATATCTGAGGTGATTGATATTTCTCCCAGCAATCTTGATTCCAGCTTCTGTTTCTTCTAGTCCAGCGTTTCTCATGATGTACTCTGCATAGAAGTTAAATAAGCAGGGTGACAATATACAGACAATATACTCCTTTTCCTATTTGGAACCAGTCTGTTGTTCCACGTCCAGTTCTAACTGTTGCTTCCTGACCTGCATACAGGTTTCTCAAGAGGCAGGGCAGCAGCAATCATTTACCTTTTCTTTATAATGAACTTAGAGGAAGAGGGCTTCCCTGTAGCTCAGATGGTAAAGAATCCTCCTGCCGTACAGGAGACCCAGCTTTGATCCCTGGGTCTCGAAGAGCCCCTGGAGAAAGGAACGGCAGCCCACTCCAGTGCTCTTGCGTGGAGAATCCCATGGACAGAGGACCTGGCTGGCTACAGTCCACGGAACCGCAAAGAGTTGGACAGGGCTGTGCGACTCAGTCTCCTTTACAGGAAGAAGTTAAGGGCACCTGCTCTCTAACTCGCAGATCTAATCTAAAGCACTCTTTTTTGTTTGTTTGTTTTTTGTTCTAAGTCTTTTGGACAGATTTCCTTTTTGTTCTCTCAGTGCAACAGAGCTTCTGACTATTCTGACTGTCTTAGTTATTAGGCTAGAGGGGACTGGGGCCAGAGCACTTACCCAACTTTCAATGTTTTATCTGATTGTCTAGAAGAAATGACCTTTGTAAGAAGGTCAGATGTCATTGAAATGTCGGAGACTCACTTTGACAGGAAGTATCTTGTCCTAAGTGTAGTGTTCTGGGCCGTTGCTTCTGTGGAAAGAATTGATGTAGAAGATTAAACGGAGCCTGTTTTAACCTCAACCCAGAAAGCTGTTTCTACTGTGATTCCATGAGTTGTTGAGAGGAGTGAATGTCTTGGCATTGCAGCTTTTGCATTGTATTGTAACTTTTGGTGTGAATAAAAGTTATACGGTTAACTAAAAGATAATAATAATAGCTATTTGCCTAGCATTTCAGTATATCCATTCTTTCATTCCATTGCTTGAATTGCTTTTGAACTAATCGATAAAACGTGGCTTCCTATTGTCATTTTTAATGTACATGTGTTCACTGTAAGGGAAGCTGAGCATTATTTAATATATTTAAGTTGTATTTAAATTTCCTTTCCTGAGCATATTTGTTTATTCATATTCATTACCCTTTATTAATTAACGTGTTTCATTCCCTTTTTGACATTTGTGAGCTCTTCACATAGTAACACAGTGAACACTTATCAGTGATGTGAATTGTGTGTTTCCTCCAGTTTTGGTGGATTTTAACATTTTTATGAAAATGAATTAATCAATTTTCCTTTTGTGATTTCTGTGTTCTGTGCAGTACTTAAAGAGATGTTTTCTATTCTGAAATTACTAAAAAGATATATCCTATATATACATGTTCTATGTGTTTGACCATAGTTTCATTTTGTATGTTCATTTTTTCTACCCAATACATTGTATAATTTGATCTATTGAGTACAATGTGGGGATCAGGTTCTTCCTTTCTAAATCTGTATCCATTTCTCTAACAGTGTTCTTCCATAATTCATCTTTTCCGTGCTGATTTGCAGTGTCTAGATTGTCATATTCTACATTTGTCTGTGTAATTCTATTTTTGACTTATTACGTTCATCTATCTTCTTCTTAATGTGTAGTTTCACAGTTTTAATTATAGAAGTTTTATGATGTGTGTTAAAAGTCTCATTCTATTCTGTGTCCCCTCCAGAATTTTACTTGGCTAATTGTACTTATTTGGAAGTCCACAGGAACTTAAGAATCATATTATCTAGTGGGGAAAACCCCTCATGGTATTTTTAATGGAATCTCCTGTAGGAAAACGACATCTTCATAATGTTGAAAATTCATATCCAAAAATTTGCTGCATATTTTTATCTTTCAGATCTTTTTTGGGGATTCTCAGTAAAGGCCTTGCGTATTTCTGGTTTATTTGATGCCTAGTAATTTATCTTTGTAACCGCTGGATAAAGTCGATTCTTTCCTTCCCCCGTTTAGTGTTTCTAACGCAGTCGTGTTTATTTATTTGAAGGCTAGATTCTTACATTTTTAAATTTTTCTAACCAGTCAGCTTGCTGAGTTTCTGTTATTCTTTGCAATAATTTTGCACTTGGGTTTTTGAGGCTTTCAGATATATTGCTGTCAAATGACGAAGAGTTTGCTTTATTTCCAGTTTTCACAGCTCTTACTTTTGTCCCTTTAGTTTTTCTCTTGTCTAGCTGCTTTGGCTAGTACTATAAATACTAAAAAAAGGGTGATGTTAAAGAACATCTTTCTTGTTTTTGACTTTAATGGGAATTATTTTAGTGTTTTTCTAATAAGAATTTTTCTGGCTTTTAGTTTGAGAAATATTTATTATTAAGAGGTTTTGTTATGTGTTCTTATTTTATCAAGCAGTTTAATCAGTTCTTTTCATCACCTCTTCAGGTAATTCTGTGGTTCTTCTTGAATCAGTTAATAGATTCTTTTGACAGATGCTATAATTTCAACCGTCCTGGCGTTCTTTCAATAACAATGTATTGGGTGTGTTGCTGGTTTTTACTTGGTAATGTTTTATTTAGCACTTCACTTAGAATTTTACTTGTTACTGTTTCATTTAGAATTTCAGAGTGTGTGTGTAATATTCATTTTTTGTATGTGTATGTTATCGGCTTTCTGGTGGGGTGATGCACACATCCGTATTTGTGCCAGTTACAAGGTAGTCTCATTGGGTTTAATATTGGTGCCAGATTTTTCTTAATCTAATATATTATCATCCAGTGTTGCATTGAAACAAGCCAGGATGGGCTGCTAGGGCTCCGGGTAGCTCTGCAGCTTCGGCTCATGGCAGTTTTCTAGCGGTGTCTGAGATGTCTGTGTACTGAATGCAGTCCTTACTTGAACGTGTCCTTAAATCTGAAAGATGCCCAGCAGCAACACATATCTTGTATCCTGGCATTTTCCAGGTGAAGAACATGTATGCACGTCCTTTCCTGGAACAACACGCACGTTGCACAGCCCTCCTGGGACACCGTGCCTTGCAACACGCGTGACGCCCCAGGGCCACAAGCCAGTGCGCCCAGTGGGAGACATAGGTTAAGTGCGCACGAATGTGCTGACGTAGGTTAAGCACGCACGGACGTGCTGACATTTGTATCTGTCGTGGGTGCCCGTATTGGGGCAGTGTTAGTGACCCCAGTAACATCAAAAGCCACAAATCTGCTGAATAAGCGTCAGCATGGTTTTATTGTTTACATTAGTATCTGATGTCAGGAAATTATGCCTGCAAAGGACGATTCATCCCACAGACAGTACCTTGGTCATAATTGCTGTGTAGCATTGCTGCTGCTGCTAAGTCGCTTCAGTCGTGTCCGACTCTGTGCGACCCCATAGACGGCAGCCCACCAGGCTCCCCCGTCCCTGGGATTCTCCGGGCAAGAACGCTGGAGTGGGTTGCCATTTCCTTCTCCAACACAGGAAAGTGAAAAGTGAAAGGGAAGTCGCTCAGTCGTGCCCGACTCTTAGCGACCCCATGGACTGCAGCATCGTTACTGAGTTCAAATTCATACTACTTGCTGCACAACAGGTCAGTAAGTCAAGAGACGAGCCGTTGCGGAAAGGAGTGTTGATTTTATTTGAAAAGCCAGCAGACCAAGAAGATGGTGGACCAGTGTCCCAAAGAACCTCTTACTGAGTTAGAACATTCAGGCTTCTTTCATCCTTAAAGGGCAGGAGGCTGTTGCAAACTTCTTGGTGCAAAAGTCCTTTGTTCTTGCAGCTGTCCTTGTAAGTCTGGTATAATGTTCCTAAAAAACTCCAAGACAATTGTTCTTTTCTGGTCTGCAATTTGTTAATCTCTGTGTGAATGGAAAAGTGTTATACCTTTAAACTTCAGAGCCTCAACAATGGGTTATTCTGTGTATTTGGGGCTCTAGGCAATGTTCTCTTACCCACGTCCGGAGTCAGCTTGACTAAGCTGGGGCCACAGAGCAGAGAGATTGGGTAAAGGAACAGACCCGATATGGCTTGCTCTTCTCTACTGGAACATGATTTTCCATTTAGATCAAAGAATTGATCTTCTAAATGAATTTCATTCATTCATTCATTTTTTTCCCCTGGTGAAGTTTATAATGGTATAATTCACATGCCATATATATGGAATTTGGAAAAATGGTAACGATGACCCTATATGCGAGACAGCAAAAGAGACACAGATGTAAATAACAGTCTTTTGAACTCTGGGAGAAGGCGAGGGTGGGATGATTTGAGAGGGTCGCATTGAAATGTGTACATTATCATATGTGAAGTGGATCACGGGTCAAGGTTCGATGCATAAGACAGGGTGCTCAGGGCTGGTGCACCGGATGACCCTGAGGGATGGGAAGGTGGGGGGGGNGGGAGGTGGGAGGGGCTTTCAAGATGGGGAACACATGTACACCGGTGGCTGATTCATCTTGATGTTTGGCAAAAACCACCACAATATTGTAAAGTAGTTAGCCTCCAATTAAAATAAATAAATTTTTAAAAATTCCATGCCATAAAATCATCCCTTGTAAGTATAATTCAATGAAGTTTACAGAAAACCTGTAGTCATAAAACTATCACCACATTCAAGATATGCAACAGTACCTTCCCCTTCCCACCAAAGGTCTTACCCTCCCCCCACTTCCAGTCTCTAGGGACAACTAAAGTTTCCCCCCTCCTTACAGTTTTAACTTTTGTAGGAGGTATGGTTAACGTAAAGCCTCGTGGTGTGGTGCATGCTGGTGTGGGCAGGGTGCTTCTGGCTCCCTCCCTTAGCAGAATGCTTTTGCAATTAACTCTTTTCCATGTGTCAGCAGTTCTAATTTATTGTTGAAAACTTCATTCAGCTTTAAATTTGAGTTTTCTGATACACAGAAAAAAATGAAGCAACAGTGGGTTAATGTATTGATTCAATAGGAGAAGAACTTAGTATTCATACCATCAAAGTTTTCTATGAAAAATCAGTTAATTTTAATAATACTTGAGTTTTTGCATCAAATTCATGGATGTAAGTAAAGCTTTCCCAAGCTTATCTTATAGAAAGATAAATCACATATTAAGTGTTACTGTAAATTCAGTTAAATGAATCCTTTAAAATTACTTGTTTTATGGTGACAAAAAAATGTAAATTCTGATGGAGTATAGTGTCATAGTGAAGATAACACGCGTCAAATTAAAAACATAGGCAGGAGGGAGAAATGTGCTTGAACTTGGTTGTACATTTTTGTGTCCGAAAAGTGGTATATTCTAGCAATCGTTATAGAGGCGATGCTAGTCGTGTCCGACTCTGTGCGACCCCAGAGACGGCAGCCCACCAGGCTCCCCCGTCCCTGGGAGTCTCCAGGCAATGACACTGGAATGGGCTGCCATTTCCTTCTCTAATACATGAAAGTGAAAAGCGAAAGTGAAGTCGCTCAGTCATGTCTGACTCATCTCACCCCCATGGACTGCAGCCCACCAGGCTCCTCCGTCCATGGGATTTTCCAGGCAAGAGTACTGGAGTGGGGTGCCATTGCCTCCTCCATATAGAGGCTATAGTGCTCATAATTACCAAAAATGTTTATATGTGAAGAATTCGTTACAGCAGTCACACTATGTGATATTTGTTAAATACAGGAAAGCATGTGGTGTGCAGAACTTGGTTTTTCTTTTTACTGCCATCATCAGCCAGAATTTTAAACTGTCTGAGCCTTTGAATGAATGCTTTGTAAACAGCCTAAATGCCTGACAATTATTATTCTTTTCTGAATGAGCCTTTTGTATTTCCTTTTCATTTTGTTTGAAATCACTTGAAAATATTTAGTCAAAGTATTTAATCAGCAGAGTATATAAAAACTTCATTTTAGTGGATAGCAAGTATTGTAAACCAAGCTTAAAGACAGGAGTAGTTAGAAATGTATCACTAGATAAGAAAGGGGGAAAGTGAAACAGTAAGAGCTCAAACTACGTGCTAGATTTAAGAATTTTCCTTTGGAATATTTGGAATATTTTAGCTTGGAAGACTTTGCTTCTGTCTTTAATTGGACACATTGATCAGTACTGGAACTGAACACAGTTGAAAAGGTCTGCCATTTTGGAGCACCTACATTTGACAAAACACTAAAAAGAATCATAGAGATCCTTTTTATGACAATTTCTTGTATTGTAAAATTTGTATTGTAGTGTACCTTTTTTGAACGTAATTTCTCTGAGTAATGAAAGTACCAATGAGGGATTTGGACTGAAACACTTAGATGCTCAACAGAAAAAGTAGAATTGAGATTTTCTCAATGTAGCAAAATGTTGGGGACATATAGAATTGAAAATATTCTCTGTGTAGCAGAATTTATCGTGAGTCTTTAAGGTACTTCAGCAAGTACAGAGTATTTTTTCAGTTAAAACCTTTTATGGTCTATAGCAAAGAGTTAATTGAAGATGCCCACAATTTCAAATTTACTATGCATAAAATGCACCACTGAGGAAAATTAAATGAAATTTCATAAAAAATATTAAAATAATAATATAATATAGATACAAGAGAGATATTATTTAGATTAATACCAGCAACTTAGTGTAAAAGACAAATGCCAGGAGCCAGCATGAGGAATCCCGCCCATGGCAAAGGTCATGAGGAAGGAAGCCAGACATATGCAAAGGCATGATCTGGCTTCAGGGGTTCCCCCTGGGTTTTCCTGAGCATCAACCCCCAAAACCAGAGTCAGCCTGCTTTATTGTACTGTGCTTTCCACTCTTCTGACATAACAGGGGGCCATCCCCGATCACCTTCCTCCAAAAGGAATTAACTTAGGGCTCCAGTTAACAGTCTCCTGCATATAAAAAGAATGTCTCAGTTTAAACCCCTTTGATGGCTTTCTAACTTACCTGCCTGGTCTGCCCGGTCTGCCCAGACTTTTACAACTTGTGGATTGTTTACAGCCCCCCAACTGCGAGAGGCACAAATTTAAAGCATCTTAAAGATACGGAACCTTTTCTAAAGAGCTAAAAATTATATTGGTGACGAGTTTCACTGTTGAGTCAATGACTACTGCCAGGCCTCCATATTCTTTATCTTTTAGGCACCTGAAGGATATTAATCAATGTAATTGGGATATAGGAAAAAGGAATATAGTAGTTTTGATGTTAGCAACACTAGACTTTTGAGTTAATTACTTTTCTCTTTGTTATAAATCACTGTACTTCTTTCATTGTTATAAATTGTTGTGTCCTTGCTATGTAAGAATGTAACTTTATTTAGTGCTTTCTGAGAGTGGCACCATTCTGAAGGAGATCAATCCTGGGATTTCTCTGGAAGGAATGATGCTGAAGCTGAAACTCCAGTACTTTGGCCACCTCATGCGAAGAGTTGATTCATTGGAAAAGACTCTGATGCTGGGAGGGATTGGGGGCAGGAGGAGAAGGGGACGACCCAGGATGAGATGGCTGGATGGCATCACGGACATGATGGACGTGAGTCTGAGTGAACTCCGGGAGTTGGTGATGGACAGGGAGGCCTGGCGTGCTGCGATTCATGGGGTCGCAAAGAGTCGGACACGACTGAGCGCCTGAACTGAACTGAACTGAACTGAGAGTGGCACCAGACTTTGGGAAGAACAGCACAAATAAGTTCTCTGGTTGACAGACCCTTATCAGAAAAGGGCTGTAAGATGTTAATTTGCTTTCTGGCCAGAAGATGATGTAAGTCACCTAAGACTTGTGTATACAGCTAGGTATGCAGAGAGAAAGCCTGGTCTCGATAAGAGTCAGGGCTGCTGACGCTGCATAACTTTGCATTATCCATTGATCTCTGCTGCTGCTGAGTCGCCTCAGTCGTGTCCGACTCTCTGCAACCCCACAGACGGCAGCCCACCAGGCTCCCCCGTCCCTGGGATTCTCCAGGCAAGAACACTGGAGTGGGTTGCCATTTCCTTCTCCAATGCATGAAAGTGAGAACTGAAAGTGAAGTCACTCAGTCATGTCTGACTCTTAGCAGCCCCACAGACGGCAGCCCACCAGGCTCCTCCGTCCATGGAATTTTCCAGGCAAGAGGACTGGAGTGTACTCTTCTCCAATTGAGCTCTATGTACAATCAAAAGTATAAAAAGCCTTTCCAGACAAGAGGATGGGCCAGTCACTGGAAAGACTGGTTTCCCCGTGTCTCTTCTTACTCTGTTTTCTGGCTAAATTGCCATCTGGGGTGTGGAGGCTCGCCATTGTCTACTTACTTCCCCTGGCTTCTAAGACCCACGAGAGAGGGAGCCCAAGGCAGGGCGCCCTCTGCTATTCAAACAGGCACCGGTGGCCTAACGTAGATGGTGCAAACCTCTTGTCCTGAAGTTTTATTAGTTCTCCACGTAAACCAAGTTATTCAGCCTCTTTTCTCCACTAAATTTTCCTACTATACTATTTTTTCCTAATCTCTCTTACATTTCTAATTAAATAATTCTTTCTAAGATGCCACGCTGTCTCCCCTTTGAAGTACCCTGGATCCACTGGGGCTAGACCCTGGCAGACAAATATGGCTAAGTATATAACATATGTGTGAAAATATAATGAAAAATCATTGTGTTTAGGTTATTTTATTTCTGGTAATATATAGATGCCATCTCATAGAAATAATTTTATGTTTCAAAATAATTTTGGGAAAATGGAAGGCTATAGGTTCACTGATATTATAAAACCAGTCAATAATAAAAAATAGATACTATAATAATTATATAATTTTATTCTTTGATACCTATTTTCACTTTCAAAGGTGTCTCCAAGTCATCATATGTTATGCCCACCTCATAACAAAATCTTCAGAACTCTTTGAAATAGCCACTTTTTGCCCTGCCTTAGGTCTCCAAGTACAAATGTCTTTACATTGGACTTTTAAATTACCTTTGAGATTATCTTCTGTGATAGACTGATGAACTTGAGGAAAAATTTGTCTCCCAATTTTAATTGTTAATATAAATAAAATAAATAAATAAAAATAAATATTCAAGGGTTTATATAACCCTGTCAGCTGTCTCTTTAATTCTGATACACCAGATACCTTGAATGGAAGTGACTTAGGTTTCTCTTGGCCTGTGATTGTTCCTAAAGATTTTTATTGTCTCCATTTTAGAGAAAAGGAGGCAGAGGACCCTAGAGAGCCTCAGGATTTTGCCTCAAACTATCACAGGAGCGCTGGGCTCTCCCAGCCTTTAACTGAAAACCCATATTCTTCTTTCAACTTTATCTGATTACATAGAAAGAAGAAAAGGAGTGGACAATTGACAGTTAATGAAGCACAAGCTGGAATCAAGATTGCCAGGATTGTCAACCTCAGATATGCAGATGACACCACCCTCATGGCAGAAAGTGAAGAAGAACTCAAGAGCCTCCTGATGAAAGTGAAAGAGGAGAGTGAAAAAGTTGGCTTAAAACTCAACATTCAGAAAACTAACGTCATGGCATCCAGTCCCATCACTTCATGGCAAATAGATGGGGAAACAGTGGAAACAGTGACAGACTTTATTGTGGGTTCTCCAAAATCACTGCAGATGGTGACTGCAGCCATGAAATTAAAAGACGCTTGCTCCTTGGAAGAAAAGTTATGACCAACCTAGACAGTATATTAAAAAGCAGAGACATTACTTTGTCAACAAAGGTCCTTCTAGTCAAGGCTATGGTTTTTCCAGTGGTCATGTATGGATGTGACAGTATGACTATAAAGAAAGCTGAGCACAGAATTAATACTTTTGAACTTTGGTATTGGAGAAGACTCTTGAGAGTCCCTTGGACTGCAAGGAGATCCAACCAGTCCGTCCTAAAGGAGACCAGTCCTGGGTGTTCATTGGAAAGACTGATGTTGAAGCTGAAACTCCAATCCTTTGGCCACCTGATGTGAAGAGCTGACTCATTGGAAAAGACTCTGATGCTGGGAGGGATTGGGGGCAGGAGGAGAAGGGGATAATAGAAGATGAGATGGTTGAATGGCATCACCGACTCAATGGATGTGAGTTTGAGCAAACTCTGGGAGATGGTGATGGACAGGGAGGCCTGGCATGTTGCAGTCCATGGGGCCATAGAGTCGGATATGACTGAGCGACTGAACTGAGTAACCATGAATCCAATGCTATTTTTGACATTTCATTTATATTAGTTTATTTAATCGCTACAATTCTGCAAGGTAGATATTTTTATTCCTACTTTGTGGATAGGAAATTAAAACCCAGAAAGGCTGAATAAATTGTCAAAATCATACACTTTATAAGTAGTGAAGTTGGAATGGATACATATTGTTTTGTCTATAGCAGTTTGTGTTTAATAAGACAAAAAAAAAAAAACTTGGAGCTAAATTGTAAGACATGCTGTTTATTAGGGTTAAGACCTTAGTGGTTAGGGTTGACTTCACTTTGAAACACAAACCTTTTTTTGTGCTTTTAAAGAACATGTCCTTTGGGAAACTCCGTTAAGGAAGTTACAAGTAGCATGTTCTGCAAATGGCATTTAGTGGATTACTTCAACAATGGTTCTTTCTATGTGAGGGGTCATGACCACCGGTGTTGGTCACTTGAGTGACACACATCCAGGGCTGACTGTAGAACCATGTCACATTTTAAAAATGCTTCTGGCCAGTTAGTGGTTGCTTAGGAGTGGGAGGAAGGGTGGAGAAGGGTGGAATTATAAACAAGTGTAAGGAAGCTTTTGGGGGCTTCCCTGGTGACTCAGAAAGTAAAGAATCTGCCTATAATTAGGAGACATGGGTTCTACTCCTGGGTCAGGAAGATCCCTTGGAGAAGGAAATGGCAAATAGATGGGGAAACACTGGAAGCAGTGTCAGACTTTATTTTTCTGGGCTCCAAATTCACTGCAAATGGTAATTGCAGCCATGAAGTTAAAAAACGCTTACCCCTTGGAAGGAAAGTTATGACCAACCTAGACAGCATATTAAAAAGCAGAGACATTACTTTGTCAACAAAGGTCCATCTAGCCAAGGCTATAGTTTTTCCAGTGGTCATGTATGGATGTGAGAGTTGGACTATAAAGAAAGCTGAGCGTCGAAGAATTGATGCTTTTGAAATGTGGTGTTGAACACTCTTGAGAGTCCCTTGGACTACAAGGAGATCCAACCGGTCCATCCTAAAGGAGATCAGTCCTGGATGTTCATTGGAAGGACTGGCGTTGAACTTGAAATTCCAATACTTTGGCCACCTGACGTGAAGAGCTGACTCATTGGAAAAGACCCTGATGCTGGGAGGGATTGGGGGCAGGAGGAGAAGGGGCCGACAGAGGATGAGATGGCTGGATGGCATCGCCGACTCAATGGACATGGGTTTGGGTGGAATCTGGGAGTTGGTGATGGACAGGGAGGCCTGGCGTGCTGCAGTCCATGGGGTTGCAAAGTGTTGGACATGACTGAGCGACTGAACTGAACTGAACTGAAAGCTGTTACAATGCTTTTTGGGCATACGCTGTTATAGTGCTTCCCTGGGGAAGGGTAGGATCATAGCTATAGTGCTCGGACTGACACATACTTATTCAATTTTCTGTGTCTCACAGCTTCCTGATGAGCAGCCTTTCTGGCATATTATTAGTTGTTCTGATCCAAATTATTGAATAGAGGAGCCTTGAGAAGCAAGTGAAATTGACAAGGAAGCTATTGAAATTAACGATGCAGAGTAATTGTTTGGCATAAGATCGTATCAGTGTTCTTTTTATCAGTAGTACAGACTGGCCTGCTCTGTTAGTGGTCTGTTGGTTAGCATAGCTGACAGGTTATGGGCTGGCTGGGAGGTCAGCTAATCCACAGTCCAGCCTGGGCTTAGCTGTGCTGAGCGGGGCTCTTGACCAGGCTCGCTGGATTCTGCATCTTCAGGCTCTGCCCTGTCTGGTCTGTTCACGGGAAGCTGACCCAGAGGCGTTTCTGCTCCATGTGTCTCTTGGTATATAGTGATCTGAGTCGGATTCTGTGATCATGGCAAAGGCACCACAAAGCCAGCCCAGTAATAGACTCTTCTTATCATGTTTGCTAACATCTCGGTGGGCTTCCCTCATAGCTCAGTTGGTAAGGAATCCACCTGTAATGCACGAGACCCGGTTCGACCCCTGGGTCCGGAAGATCCGCTGGAGAAGGGACAGGCTACCCACTCCAGTATTCTTGGACTTCCCTGGTGGCTCAGCTGGTAAAGAATCTGCCCGTGGTGTGGGAGACCTGGGTTCGATCCCTGGGTTGGGAAGACCCCCGGAGGAGGGAGAGGCAAGCTGAGTGGTTTGGGCAAACACAGCTGTGGGGATAATGCTCCTCCCACGACGAGCAGGCACAGAGAGCGGAGCACCGGGGTCAGTGGGAGTGCTCGCTTTGTTAATATTATCTCAGGGGGGTGATGCGTCTTTCAAAAATGAAAAGTTAGTTCTTAAAAAAAAGGTTGGCGCTGTTTATTTTCTTCGTAAAATGACAGTCTTATCTTTAAATGGCTTTATTTGCTCACATGCTGTAAAACTTTAAACAGAATACCATAGAATAGAAAACGTGTGATGCTACTTGTTCGATTTACGAAAATGTTACAAGAAGGGAGGGTCCGAATATTGGGTTGGTCAAAAAGTTCGATCGGATTTCTCTGTAAGATGGTGTGGATAAACCTGAACGAACTTTTTGGCCAGTCCAAAATCTCTCTGTAATGAGAAGCTACACATGCGAAAAATATACATTTGGGTGATGTTTCACACAGGTCCCCTGCTCCGACAGGAGTGGAAGTCACAGGGCCATGGCAGTCTTCCCTGTCTTGCTGACGGCGTACTTCTTGCTCCTAAGCACAGGTGCTTGGACACAGTTAGAACATCAAGTGCATGTTGAATGAATGAACCTGCAAAATACAAAGAATTCCCGTCTCATTATTTAAAGCATTTTTTAAAGGTATTAATTTATTTACCTGAATGCACAGTCTTGGTTGTAGCACACAGGATCTGTTTCCCTGACCTGGGCCCCTGCAGTGGGAACTCAGAGTCCTAGCCTCTGGACCACCAGGGAAGTCCCTTGTCCTCTCATTTAAAGGTTTCATGAAGTCAAGGACTTTCCTAGGTACATGGGACCAACTTTGGCTAAATTACCCCTGCTGGAACGCTATCTGGAGAAGGAAATGGCATCCCACTCCAGTATTCGTGCCTGGAAAATTCCATGGACAGAGGAGCCTGGCGGGCTAATCAGACAGCAGGCACAGTGGTACCAGCCTACCAGAGGAGGGTGGGGATAACAACAAGACCAATAGCTTTCTCTGAAGGTCAAGTTGAAGGTGGTGGTGGCATATAATTTTAAAGTCTACACTGAACTGGAAGGCAACAGGAGACACCTAGAATCCTCAAGGAAAGTTTAGGCCATAACAGTTCTCCCAGCGTTTCTGTGACAAAGCCGTCGTGTGGGCTGTCTGACACAGGCGACCAGACCACTCGTGGTCAGCAGGACAGGGGTGAGACTCCTCTAGCAGTCCAGCTGTGCTGCTGGACGTCAGCTGGAAGTGACCAGAAAGATTATGGCCAAGCGCCTCTGCTGATTAGATACCTTGATACATCTATATAGTGAAGTCGCTCAGTCGTGTCTGACTCTTTGCGACCCCATGGACTGTAGCCTACCAGGCTCCTCCCTCCATGGGATTCTCCAGGCAAGGGTACTGGAGTGGGTTGCCATTTCCTTCTAATTTTCCTTGTTACAAGTGCCTCTTATTTATTCTTCACATACAACGAAGCAGGCATGGCAGAAATTTTACCCTCATGCTACAAATGAAGAAATTGAGTGTTAATTATATCACTGCAATTCATTCACCTGATTCAGCTTTCACCAATGTTACATGTCCTCATTTGTGTGTGGGTGTTTAGTTCTATGCAATTTTATCGCACGTGTAGATTTGTGGAACAACCACAGAGTCAAGCAGTCAAGATACAGAACCATTCTATCACAAGAATCCCTCGTACAATCTTTTTATCATCACAGCTACCTCTCTCCCTACCCCCAGCAACCTTTAATCTGCTCTGTATTTCTATAATTTTGTCATTTCAAGAACATGGTATCAGTATCAGAATTCAATAAACATTTTTTGAGATTGACTTTTTTTCACTTAGCGTATTTCCTTGAGGGTCCATCCGTGTTGATAAAGTTGATACCCTCATTTATCAGTACTTGATTACTTCTTATTACTGAGCAGTGTTCCATCTATTTGTTTTCTAGCTCCAGCTTTTCCATCTGTAACTGGTATGGAATGGGTTCTTAAGTTGCAACTCTAAACATGATTTATCTGAACAAACGCTTTGAAAAAAGGCTGAAACACTCCCAAGGGATCAACAGACCTGTAAGGTATAAACCTTAGAACACTGGTAGGTGCTGCCTCGGGTGTTTAGGTATAACCCCAGTCATCTAAGTTATTTTCACATATGAAGGAGGAAGTGTAACAGCTTTCACTGACATGTTTAAGAAGGTGCCTCATTAACAGGTTTCCTCAGAAAAACTTGTGGAGAGGCTGAATTCTCATCTCTCAAATAAAAATAGAAAAGAAGTAAAGATATAATTATGAGATCAAAGCCTTATCTGCCTTTTAACCTGACCTTCAGCATCTTTGGGGACGGGTGCTCACCTGTCCTCCCTTGTCCCCCTCCCCGCCCCCCTCCCAACTAGAGACACTCTGTGATCATCTGTGTTGCATGCTGAGCTTTGCATCAACGTTCTTTTGAGGACTGAGTTTTGTGGCGGAAATTTTGAAGTCGTCAGAACTGTTAGCTGAACATCCTGTAACTGCGATTGTTTCCCTGAATTACCTCCCCACCCAGCTTCACGCCCTGTTCCAACCCGTTGTTACAGGGCCAGTCCTCTCCTGCTTGGGGAAAAGCTAGGTCAAGTTCTGTGACACTCTCCGTCAGCATCAGGTAATGGAAAGGTCTTTCCGTTTCTGTAGCTTAGGGTAACAAAGGTACAGGGCCGTGTAACAGCCGCAGTTCCCATCTCCTCTGAAACGCCACCTGCTTCCCTGCCACAGCGGTGGTCCAGTCTGGCCTCTGTCGTGGGACAGTCTCCTCCTCGCCATCCATCAGACTGTCCCAGGCTCTTCCAGGGCTGAACCCGGAGGAGAGAGGAGAGACAGCGGGTGAGAAGTTCTTGGCTGCCAAGTATTACCGGAAGCTGTCTGCATTTGGGAGCAAAGCCGAAGTGAGTTTGCTCCGTGCTGTTCCAGCCAAGTGGCAGAAACCATTCTGGTTGGTCACTGCCCTCTTCTGACTGGCTGAGGGCTGGGCCACCTGAGTATTAAATCTTCAGAATAGGACGCGTGCTTTGGGGTCATGGTGACGCTTTTCTCTTTGAGTTCCTTAAGACCTCTTCCTGTGCACACACAGCACACGTCCCAGGAGCGTCATCGCCTGTTGTCTTCTTGATCCGGGGGACCATGTTCGTCTTTGGCTTACGACTCTCTCTTCATCCCTGAGACATCCAGTGTACACCTCCTGCTGCTCCTAAGGGGGTCGCTTCAGCCCTGCAGGGATCCCTCTTGTACAGGACGGTGGACAACCCCACGCTGGTTCCCGTGTGGGCCTGGATTTTGTGGAGTCCGCAGGAATACCACAGTCTCTGTTAGCTGCCCCGCAGAGCTACTGGTCAGCCACTGGGGCTCACTGTTCAGACTGGTTTCCCCAACTTTCCAGAGGACACTCTGTGTTCCTAAAGGCTGGTTTCCTGGGCTTGATGAGAAAGCCAAGACTTTTTTGTTCTCTTGAAACCACCACCCTTAACCTCCCAACCCCACCCTTTTATAACCTCAGTGTGGATGAAGGGTTCCGAGTGTGCAAAACCAGATTTGCTGACCTCATTTAGAAATCTTGTGTATAGCCTCTCACTTCTTTTGGTAATGTGGGGACACTACCACCTAATATTTTAGGATGTCAACATAAGTGGAAAATAAAATAGAGACATCTTATTATCCTGTGGTATAACAGATACTGGGCACACACTTGCTGTCCAGTAAATGGGTGGCTCCAGCTAAAACCGATCTTCTGGAGCCTATCAGGGATCAATAGATTTTCCCCTGACGACTGCCCGGTCGTGTAAACATATCTTGTTTTCTTGTCATAGAACTTTAACATCCAGTTTTTGTTTTATATTATGTTGTTGAAAAGCATACAGAAATGCTTTATTACAAAAACACGCATATTACTTCGTTTATCTTTCACAAGTACCAGGCTAGTTTGGGAAGTAGTTAGCTATCTTTCCATTTAAGAGGCACGGAGGAGATTCATATCCACGTGTTACAACATCATAGTCGATGTCCTTCCTTGTATCAGTGTATGTTAGTATTTTGTTCAGTTTTTCTGAGAGGTCCTTAAAATGGCATCATTTTAATCCCACTTCGAAGATGCGTCTTTTGAAGGACAGGCACCCGGGTTCTGGGTAAAGTGCATCTGCCGTGCCCCTAACCTTCCATGCCTTTGCTTCCTTCCTTTAACAGGTTCCCAAACTCTGTCCGAACAATGTACACTCACTCACACACACCACTGTTTATAATTTAGTATTGCTTCAGCTAATTGTTAATTGCTGCCAAGGTATAATATCTTATACAGTGTAATAGCTTCTCAAAGCTTAAAGAATTTACAACAGCTTTCAATATTAGAGAATTAGATAGGGAAGAGATTTTGGAAATATTGTGAAATGGATTGTGTTTTTTCCATAAACTGGCTTCAGAATTCTCAAAGTTGAATGTTCAGCCTCTTTTGGCAAATATATGAGTCCTTGTGGTATTTATTTTAAGGACAGATACTATTCCTAGCCACAGAGCCTCTTACTTGTTCTAATCTCGTGTATTTGTTTTTATAAATTGTATGTATTTTTGTGAATCATATGAATAATCTGTTTCAGTTCATCTTACAAATAAACATGAGTTTTAAGAAAACTTGGGTTGTTTTGCTTGCTGAGAGACTTTTTCACTGGCTTAGAGTTTTCTAGGTTAAATTAGGTCCTTTACGGGATCTCATCTATTTTGCTCTTACTCATTTCTGTATGGCTGCTTACGACTAGAAGGGTAAAAAGTAAGATTCAGAGAAAAATTAATGATCCCTCCCTGCTGTGCATTCAGGTTGTCTTATGTTAAGGGCTGATGCAAACAGTAAAGATACATAGCTTTCCTTCATTTCTGCTTCAGTTTTCACATAGGTATTTGGTAACTTGAATCTATAAATAAATAAGCCACCCAGGATTAAGTTGCTGTGAATGACAGATCGCCTCTGGTCACTAAATTCACTTGAATGATTGCATGTATATTTTTAAATTAGTGCCTGTGATGCTTTTTGAAGTGAGCAGGGAAGCGTGATGATTGCTTCCATTGCCAAGTTTACAGAGAAAAGTGAGAAATATCTCATTAACCCAGAGTGAGACATGCTTTGGGTAGCCTCTGTAAAGTGAGGAGCTGAGATGGGTTTTGAAATCTAGAAGAGCTCACAGGTAACTTTTGCCGTGATGGTGTGTGATTAGCCTTGACGTTTTCTCTGCTCACTCAGTTGTGAAGGACCATCGTTTTCAATGCACTCAGGAGCTTGACAGCGTTTCCTCTGAAAGTGTGGCACTGGGGCCACCTCATCTGAGCAGGCGCTCCCCTGTCTCTGTCATGCAGGAGCCGGCAGGAAAGGCTGGGGCTTCTCCAGAACTGCTGCCCGTCAGTGGCGTCTCTCCCTAAAGCAGTCTTTCCTTTTGTCCTGGCGTTTGTCACTTGGCAGTAGTGGGAATTCTTTGAGTTCCTTCCTGGATTGGGAAGGGAAAAGCAGTACTATTGTAAATCCTTCCTTCTCTTAGTACCCAGATTATCTTAACAAACATTTTATTTGGAACTATAGCTTAGAGAAAGAGGTAGCCCTTAAGCTGGTATATTTTATTATTATTACTTTTTACTTATAAATTTATCTCCCATGCAAGAATGCATACTCCTTGGAGATGGTCTTGTCTTTTTTGATTTTCTTTTGTCTCTGCAGAATGTCAAAAACATGATAGATATACAAAAAATATTTACAAAACTTTTAAGCTGATCAGCATGAAATTAGAATTTTAGTGTTTTTCTATTCAACTACCAAAGTATTTTTTTTAAGTGAAAGTGCTGGTCGTCCACTCGTGTCCGGCTCTTTGCGAACCCATGGGCTGTCCCTGGAATTCGCCAGCTCCTCTGTCTACGGATTCTCCAGGCAAGAACGCTGGAGCGGGCTGCTATTTCCTTCTCCAGGAGTTCTTCCTGACCCAGGGAATGTACCTGAGTTCCACGCACTGCAGCAGGTTCTTCGCTGTCTGAGTCACCAGGGAAACCCACTATTTTTTAAAGACCTGATTTTACTTATTTATTTATTTATGAAACTTTTTGGCTACAGGGCTTGTGGGATTTAGCTCCTCAATCAGGGATTGAACCTGTGCGCCCTGAATTGGGAGTGCAGAGTCTTAAGCCCTGGATTGCCCGGGAAGTCCCTCCGAGGGTTTTTAATCCCTGCGTCACTTGTATTCAGGAATCTTTACCATCAGCCTTGGCATCGCCATCATCACACCTCCCACTTCTGGGTCTGTTATTAAGTCCCAGTCAGTCTAGGAAGCAAGCTTTATACGTAAGCTCATTTGTTTCACAGCAGCCTTATGATGTCAGCCACATTTCCATGTTACAGATGAAGACACCGAAGTTCAGAGGCATCAAGCAATCTGCCCGGTGTCCCAGCTCATAAAGAAGCGGAGTCCAGACTGAAGCTCAGGCCTGTCTTATTTTAAGCCCGAGGCACCAGATGGCCATGGAAGGAAGTATCCCCACCCCACCCACACAAGTCTTCCTAATTTAAATGTGTATTGATTATCTACTCTGTGCCAGACAATGTGTGAAAGCTCGCACTTGCCCAAGTGCAGAAAGCAAGACACCGTTCAATCAATCGAACCGCTTTATTTTTAATCAAAACTCGGGGGCGGATCTGTTGTGTCTACGGCACACTGGGCTTCTCATTTTTCAGTTCTTTGCTCAGTTTGTGAACGGGGCATAGAGATAAAGGCTGTCGAGGAGCGGGGGCCGCGGAGGAGGCAGAGCTCGGTGCGGACACGCGCATCGACAGGAGGGCGCGCCGCGGCCCTGGGGCCAGCGGTCCCCGCGTGTGACCCGGGAGAAGGTGGCCGCGCCTTCAGGCCAGGGCCTAGGCAACTCCACCTGAGAACGAGGGGGTTGGGTGTGTGCCTGTGGTTCGCCTGCTCACCGCGTAGTGCGTGCATTGCCATTCATTCTCCAAGAAGATGGCTCTTCGCTTCCCGAGACTGACCTGCGCGCGAGCCCGCGCCGCCCGGGCCCCGGGTCAGAGCCGCGCTCCTCTTCTTCCCTGGGCCGCCCTCCCATCCCGCGGTGCCCCTGCCTCGCCCTGAGAATCGGAGGAGCGGAGGCGGCGGAGCCCCGAGCCGGCCCGCCCGTCTGCCCCGCGCCCGCGAGCCGGCCCCGCGCCGGCCGCCGCGTGTCCCGCAGCCTCACCCGGGCGACCTCGGCGCTAGCCCTGACAGCAGCTCTGCTTTAAGGGTGGTTTTCAAATGGATCTGGATAGAATACATTCTTAGACAACAAACATGGTGATTTCCTCTAAAATTGTATTTAAAATGCCTCTAACGTATTTGATAAACATAATTAAGGTTTTACACATCTCCTGGCAAGTTCATGAATCTCGGTGCCCCCTGTACTTTTACGGAAATGCAGAAGGCACCTTGGGTAAAGTCAAGCAAGCCAACCAGTAGCTAAGGGTTTACTTTAAAAGCTCTCTTGTGCAGGTTTTGATTTGCATTTCTGTAATAATTAATGTTATTGGGTGTCTTTCCATGTGCCTCTTAGCCATCTGTATGTCTTTTTGTAAAAATGTCCATTTATGTCTTCCATCCATTTTTTTGATTTGNTTTTTTTTTTTTTTTTTTTTTTTTTTTAGTATTGAGGTGCATGAGATGTTTGCTTATTTTAGAGGTTAAATCTTTGTTGCTTCATTCACAAATATCTTCTCCTATTCTGAGGGTTGTCTTCTTGTCTTGTTTACAGATACTTCAAGTAAAAAAAAAAAAACTAACTAGGACCTTCTTTACGTTTTTAAGAAAGATTGATATTTTTTTTATGTTCTCAATCTTCAGAACTAAATCAACACTGAATTTTCATGTTTTCATAAGTTTATTTTCCCATTGTGTCTTAAAGCATGTTCCTTATTCTGTTTGCCTGATATCTGCTTTCATTTTAATTTCATTAGAATATTTATAAAATATTTATAAAAATATTCACTATCCTTAAGGAGGTGATGTCCAGCCTATACAATGGATATGCTTGTTATTTCCAATAATAAAATCTGGAAACTATTATAGTGGAGAAATGTGTAACATTTGAATCATTTTGACTTCTATCTAGTAAAAAATGTTATGCTTGTTTTCTTTAACAAAAGGAATTTTTGAGTCTATCTAGAATTGTTTTTGTTTCTGTTAATGAAAAGTGTTTCAAAAGAAAGAAATGTGCCAACTTACCTGCTGAGTTAGACACCAGTCACTTTATGTTTTATTTTGTAAAAGTCTTTGACCAGCTCTTGGAATATGGTTTCTTCTTCTGTTCTGTTGTAATCTTCTTTCTCTTCTTCTCCTCCTCCTCCACCCACCACCACCTCCTTTTCCTTCTTTTTTTTAAATGGTGACTCTGGCCTCCTTACCCCAGAGGAAGTACCATGAGTTTTAAAGGACATCCTCACATTGGGACAAGTACTTTGAGTCCACACTTTAGATAATGAATTAGCATGTTCTAATGTAGTAATTTAGAAATACTCTCTTCACTTTTAGATAAAAATATAAAAACTCTAGTAATTTCATGATTGGAAACACATGCAGAGCTGTTTTATTTAATCAGTCACACTTTATTCTGTACTTTCTTTTTTGTCAGTTCATAAAGGGGTGATAAATATTTCATGTGACTAACTAGTTGAGATACCACTCTATGTAATATTTTCTATAAAATCCATGAGAACATAAAGACTAATTTTGCTATACATTCTAGCATGTTTCTTCTGGAAATACTGCATCATCAGCTTTAATCACTTCTGATATTAAATTTGGGGCTTCCCTGGTGGCTTGGCNTAGAATTGTTTTTGTTTCTGTTAATGAAAAGTGTTTCAAAAGAAAGAAATGTGCCAACTTACCTGCTGAGTTAGACACCAGTCACTTTATGTTTTATTTTGTAAAAGTCTTTGACCAGCTCTTGGAATATGGTTTCTTCTTCTGTTCTGTTGTAATCTTCTTTCTCTTCTTCTCCTCCTCCTCCACCCACCACCACCTCCTTTTCCTTCTTTTTTTTAAATGGTGACTCTGGCCTCCTTACCCCAGAGGAAGTACCATGAGTTTTAAAGGACATCCTCACATTGGGACAAGTACTTTGAGTCCACACTTTTGATAATGAATTAGCATGTTCTAATGTAGTAATTTAGAAATACTCTCTTCACTTTTAGATAAAAATATAAAAACTCTAGTAATTTCATGATTGGAAACACATGCAGAGCTGTTTTATTTAATCAGTCACANCATAAAGGGGTGATAAATATTTCATGTGACTCTAACTAGTTGAGATACCACTCTATGTAATATTTTCTATAAAATCCATGAGAACATAAAGACTAATTTTGCTATACATTCTAGCATGTTTCTTCTGGAAATACTGCATCATCAGCTTTAATCACTTCTGATATTAAATTTGGGGCTTCCCTGGTGGCTTGGCAAAGAATTTGCCTGCAATGCAGGAGACGGCTTGGAATGTGGGAGACTTGGGTTTAACCCCTGGGATAGGAAGATCCCCTGAAGAAGGAAATGGAAACTCATTCCAGTATTCTTGCCTGGGAGATCCTATGGACAGAGGGGCCTTGTGAGCTATAGTCCATGGGGTCACAAAGACTCAGACATGACTTAGTGACTAAATCACCAAACTTTGGTTTACTGTCTTAATTTTTCTGTGCATTATATATTTATCCAATTAAATGTAAAGGCTGGTTATAAATTGGTCTCCTAATAATCTCTCTGACATTTTATCAGAGGGAGGAAAAAATCCCTGTGAGCTATTTATATTTACATTTGAGTTCAAGCACAAGTTCCCATACAGTACAGACTTCACCTTAGACAATTTCCTCAACTAATACATTTTTAGCAGCTGTGTGGGAGTTTAGGATCAATTTAGCTACATTAGCTTGTTTAGAAATAATGCTCCCTAAAATGATAGAAATTCAAATCATAATGTCAGTACTTCCTCTGGGCTTGTTTCCTGTTATTAGGATTTTCTCAGAAAGTGTGTGCTGCTGGGTTAGAGGTGGAATGTTTGCTCACCTCCTGTCCTTGAATATTCCACTCATTCTCCTCTCTGACAATTAGATTCAGAGGTCCTGCTCTGGTAAAGCGCTACAAGAAGCCAGAAAAATTGTCTTCTTTCAGCTTCTTACTTGCTGATAAGGAAAATGAGGCCTATAAGTGCAACTTGACTTGTCCAGGGTCGTGTAGCTGGTTAGGACCCGTGATTTTTATCCGGTGTTACATTCCTCCTAAAGCTGAATGAGTGAAATTGAGAGAAGATTTACCTTTGAGGCTCTAAAGTTTCTTTTCTACGTAGACTTTTGTTCTATGAGAACTCCATGGGAAAATGTCTTTTCTACATATTCCATTTAAAATAATAAATATCTGAGACGTTATGAGATTTTTCCTGGAGGACAGTGATTAAAATGATACATTTTAGGTATTTTCTTAATAACGACCTTTTTGTGGACATTGTAAAACTGAGGTTAGGCAAAGGTAGGAAAGTGAGGCCACAATAAAAACAATAAAACACAGAAGACCTAGCAAGGTTAGAATACGATTCTGAGCCTCCCAGGCTTCTCATCATACGCAATGTCTACCTTGGTAGAAATGGCTCTCGAAGAACGTTCTATGACTTCTTTTTCAGTTAGACGCTAGCGTCTTTGATTACTGGCAGAGTTCTAAGCCCTATATTGAGTGCTATGCATGGTCCATTGAACACTGCTCTTCACTTGGGTTGGAATCTTCTTTTTTTGCTCTCTGAAGCAGAAGTGACCTTTAGTAGCCATCCTTGAAGGTGGACACAAGTCAGGAAAGGAAGAATCCTTTTTTGATTTTCATTTTGGCAAGTTAAAAGCACCTTACCGAATCAGTGTTTGGCGATTTGGGTTAAGGTTCTAATATCCAAAGCTAGTAACTAACTGACACCAAGGTAAACACTTGTGTTCCGCATGGCATATAGCTTGTTGTTGTCTTTGTGGGTGATCATATCCTGGCCAGAGTGACTTTTCTTCCTGGATTACAGAATTTCAACTCATCCAGCAACATTCCAGTGCCTTCCTTTTGGGATGGGCATGTGAATGTGGACAGAGGACTATATTGAATGCTACCTTCCCTGACTACTTTAGCTCACAGGAATTGCTCCCCTTTTCTCCAGCACAAATAGCGCCTCATTCTACATCATTCTGTGTTACTTTAATATATATAACTTGTCCTTTCTTGGTGAGATACTAGTAGCTTTTTTTTAGAGCAGTGTGTTTATGTTTGTTATGTCCAGATGTTTATTAACCTGTCATCAAGTCAGAGCAATGATTCATTCAATAAATATTTATTTAGTGCTTACTGTATGTCAGGCGGAGTTCTGGGTACTAGGGAAGAAGACGTGAATTGTTGAGAAAACGTCCCTTCTTTCCTGACACTTCTATTTTAATAGTGAGTGTGGGAGGAAATCCTAAAGGCACAAAATGAGCTAAGAGAGAGATACATGATGTTAAGAAAGTGGAAAAGAAACAGAAGAATAGTAGATAAGGGGAAAATAAGTTATTTCTTTAGATAAGATAATCATAAAAAGCCTCTTTAAAAGTGACCTAATACTTAAGTAATGAAAACAATGGAATGAAACCAGCAATGGAAACATTAGAGGTAATGAGGGAACATCTAAGGCAGATCATTCCTAGAGGGGAAAGTGATACGAAGCAAGTTCTGAGTAATAAGAAGAGGCTGAATCCCGTAGGGCCGTATCAGGGCCATGGCGGAGAGGAGCTGTATTGGCTTCAGGTGGAAATAGGAAGCCAGGGTAAGGTTTTAGGCAACAGAGTGGTGCTATCACTTTGGCTGTATTGGGAGAAAATGTTGCGGATAGACATGGGCGGAAGCCAGAGGATATGTTGAGTTATCCTCTACAGATGGATGGAGAGGAGCCTCCTGCTGCTGCTGCTGCTAAGTCGCCTCAGTCGTGTCCGACTCTATGCGACCCCAGAGACGGCAGCCCAGCAGGCTCCCCCGTCCCTGGGATTCTCCAGGCAAGAACACTGGAGTGGGCTGCCATTTCCTTCTCCAACGCATGAAAGTGAAAAGTGAAGTCGCTCAGTCCTGTCTGACTCTCAGCGACCCCATGGACTGCAGCCCGCCAGGCTCCTCCATCCATGGGATTTTCCAGGGAATGCACTGGAGGGGGGTGCCATGGCCTTCTCCTAGGAGTCTCCTGGGTGGGGCCTTTTGGAACATGCAGCTTGTGTGTGTGTGTGTGTGTGTGTATGAGTGTGTCTTGGGGCAGAATAGGATTTGGTTTATTCTTTTAGATGTTAGGTAGTTATATTAGCTGTTAGGTAGTAGTAGATGTCAGGTGATTAGAGGGACGGGAGGCACTGACTGAATCAAAAAGGATCTTGATGCCTGAGGGAACACTGGGACATGAAGGGAAAGACAGATTGTGTTTGAAAAAGGAAGTCAAACAGTGATGGGGCAGGAAAAGGAGGAGAAACAGGCCTGGGCGGGCAGGGGACTCACCACAATATGGATGGGTTGGAGCCCAGCGTGAGATACCTCAATAGACACAGTGAATTTCCATGCTTTCTTTCATCCTCTTTTTGTTGGTCAAAGGCAGTGTAGACTAGAGTGATATGATCTGATACGTCACCATGTGCACATAAGTACACACGTGTGCTGCTCAGGTATTGTCATGTATTCTTCCCAGCAGTTTCAAGCTGAGCACTCCTCCTCCACACCCCCTTATCCAAAACCCTGGAGGAGAGGTGCATTTTGGAATGCAGGATTTTTCAGATGTTAGTTAAGATAATACGATGAATGAACCAGATGTTGCATAACACTCTACTGGAGTCTGGGGTGGCACTCTATAATGAAATATATTAATATTTTTCTAACCTGAGAAAAAATTGACAATGTCGTTTAGTTTCAAGTATGCAGCAAAGTGATTCAGTTATACAATTCTTTTCAGATTCTTTTCCATTTTTGGTGGTTATAAGATCCTGAGGAGAGCTCCCTGTGTTATACAGTAGGCCCTTGTTTATTTTATATAGTAGTGTATATATATTAATCCTAACTCCTGATTTATCTCTACCAAATGTATTAATATTTTTGCATAATAACAAACATTGTTATTCTCACAAATGGGAAACATTGAGAATATAAATAGCCTCACATCAGTTTAGATAAAGTTTATATAGAATAGAATTTATGCTGAGCTTTCAAAAAGTTTCCCATTTTCAGAGCTTTAAAAAAGTTTTGAAATCAAGAGATTTTTACTAAGGAAATAAAAATTTAGAGAATTAAAATAATTTGTTAAATAGTTGGGCTGTAATTTAAACACTGCATTGGCTGACCACAAACTCTGTGATCTTAGCTACATTATAACACTTGTACAGAAATGATGAACCTTGCCTACAAATACCTGCCCTGTATATAAAAGCACATACATGTATATTGAGAAATAGATAGCTATAAAGGAACTATTTAGAATCTAACCATTTTCTGCAGTGAGTACATGCCTGTAAATTGTTTTAAGTGTACTCTTTCTAACATAATACCAGCCATAGTATTAATAATGACAATTATCTTGTAGTGCTTTGAAGATTTAATTATGATAAATCTAATTAATAGCAATTAAAAGACTATTTTTTGTAAATTATCATAAATTTTAAGGGCCATATTTTTTCCATTATCCTGCTGATTAGCAGAGAAAATTTTGCATAAATTATAGATGAAAGCAATCTTGTTTATTTTAACAGAACTTTGGAACATAAATTCAAAGAGTTGTTTATGCTTGAGGGCATTGTTTTTATTAAGTATCTACTGGAAATCTCCAACTAAACAGTATGAGGGGATGAGGACATTCTAGGTTAAGTAAGAACATCTGTTGTTCAGTAGCTCAGTTGTGTCCAACTCTTTGCTACCTCATGGACGGCAGCATGCCAGGCTTCTCGGTCCTTCCCCATGTCACAGAGTGTGCTTAAACTCATGTTCATTACGTCAGTGATGCCATCCAACCATCTGTCATTCCCTTCTCCTCCTGCCTTCAGTCTTCCCCAGCGTCAGGGTCTTTTCCAATGAGTCAGCTCTTCCCATCGGGTGCCCAAAGTACTGGAGCTTCAGCTTCAGCATAAGTCCTTTCAGTGAATATTCAGGACTGATTTCTTTTAGGATGAACTGGTTTGATCTCCTTGCTGTCCAAGGGACTCTCAAGGGTCTTCTCCAGCACCACAGTTTGAAAATGGCAGTTCTTTGGCGCTCAGCTTTCTCTGCTGTCCAACTCTCACATCTGTACATGACTACTGGAAAAACCGTAGCTTTGACTATAGGGACCTTTTCAGCAAAGTGATTTCTCTGCTTTTTGATATGCTGTCTAGGTTTGTCATAGCTTTTCTCCCAGGGAGCAAGCGTCTTATTTCATGGCTGCAGTCACTGTCTATGGTGATTCTGGAGCCCAAGGGGAAAAAAAATCTGTCACTGTTTCCACTCTTTCCCCATCTATTTGCCATGAAGTGATGGGACCAGATGCCATGATCTTAGACATCAGTTCTGGAAAGATCTGAAAATGCCAAGATTGTGGTTAGTAGAGCATTTAACTTGTATTTAATGTGGCAGCCAAATGACTGTTTTCTTTCCTAAGCGTCTTTTAAGACTGTTCTCTATCTTAAAAGTTACTAGAGAAATTAATAAAAAAATGTTCTTCCTTTTACTGAAATTTAATATATATTTTTCATACGGTTTATGGGGTTCTGAAGGCAAGAATACTGAAGTGGTTTGCCACTGTCTTCTCCAGTAGACCACATCTTGTCAGAACTCTCCATTGTGACTGTTGTCTTGGGTGGCCCTACATGGCATGGCTCATAGTTTCATTGAGTTAGACAAGGCTGTTTTAACTTATTTAACTTATATACAGAGTACATCATGTGAGATGTTGGGCTGGATGAAACACAAGCTGGAATCAAGATTGCCAGGAGAAATAGCGATAACCTCAGATATGGAGATGACAGTACCCTTTTGGCAGAAAGTGAAGAAGAACTAAAGAGCCTCCTGATGAAAGTGAAAGAGGAGAGTGAAAAAGTTGGCATAAAACTCAACATGCAGAAAACTAAGATCATGGCATCTGGTCCCATCACTTCATGGGAAATAGATGGGGAAACAGTAGAAACAGTGTCAGACTTTATTTTTGGGGGCTCCAAAATCACTGCAGATGGTGACTGCAGCCATGAAATTAAAAGATGCTTGCTCTTTGGAAGAAAAGCTATGACCAACCTAGACAACATATTAAAAAGCAGAGACTTTACTTTGCCAACAAAGGTCCATCTAGTCAAAGCTATGGTTTTTCCAGTAGTCATGTATGAATGTGAGAGTTAGACTATAAAGAAAGCTGAGCACTGAAGACCTGACACTTTTAAACTGTGGTGTTCAAGAAAACTCTTGAGAGTCCCTTGGACTGAAAGGAGATCAAACCAGTCCATCCTAAGTGAAATCAGTCCTGAATACTCATTGGAAGGACTGATGCTGAAGCCTAAACTCCAGTACTTTGGCCACCTGATGTGAAGAACTGACTCTTTGGAAAATAACCTGATGCTGAGAAAGATTAAAGGCAGGAGGAGAAAGGGACAACAGAGGATGAGATGGTTGGCTGGCATCACTGACTCAATGGACGTGAGTTTGAGCAAGCTCCAGTAGTTGGTGATGGACAGGGAGGCCTGGCGTGCTGCAGTCCATGGGGTCACAAAGAGTCAGACGCGACTGAGCGACTGAACTGAATGTATACTTAGCTTGACTGAAATATACTGCTCAAGCAGGCAGAGTTGTCAAACTCAAAAAAGTAATTTACAAACATTGCCTGTCTTTCGGCTCTGTAACTTCATAACTTTGCGATTGCTCCTCTTCACGGGTGCGTGTGTGAGCCTGCGATTGCGTGTGTGTGCATGGTAGAGCCTCGTTTTAGGTGGTAGTGATGCTCTGTGAAGTTGCCATGAGTACTGAACTTGCAGACACCGGGAAGTGCTCCTAAGGGAAGGTCAGGATCAGGTTTTACTGGGCCTCTGGTCACCACCTTTCTGTCAGCAGGTCAACACATAATTTTGCTTTTCAAAACCTTATTTAATGTTTATTGTTGACTTATTTGCACTGAACTCATGACCCACAGCCCTTTAACTCACAGCTGAACAAATGTGTATAATGCATGCATTTTCTCCAATAAGGCGCCTCCCAGCCCTCTTGGGCCCTGGGCAGTACTTCAGCAGTGCATGTGTGTGGGGGGTGGTGTCACAGTGAACGGCAAAGTCACCAATAGCAAGTGCACACGTGAGAAGAACGTGGCATTAGACCATGAGAAGGACACCTGTTTCATCAGACATTAAACAAGAAGGCAGAGAACTGCCCTGGCTCCTCCGGGTGGGAACGGGGCCGGCAAGTCTGTGCAGGTCTGCGAATGACTGTGGAAGCACAGGCGTTGATTTTGTGGATACAGATGCATTCTGGTGAATAAGAAACTGACAAATCAGAGATCCACAAGTGGGGCTTCCTTGGTGGTCCAGAGGTTAGGAACCCAGCCGCCAGTGCGGGGAACACAGCGTCAGTCCTTGCTCTGGGAAGACCCCACGCCACAGAGCAATAAGCTCGCACGCCACGACTCCTGGGCCTGCACGCCTGGAGCCTCTGTTAGCTGTGGCAGACTTCTTGGTGCTGGAAGCCTTTCTTCCTGCAGCTGTCCACCTAGGTCAGGTCATGCTGTTCCTGTAAAGCTCTGACGGCAAATGTTAATATTCTCTGTTCTGCAACTTTTTGCCTTTATGTGAATGGAGTCTTTAAGGTCAGAGCCTTGAGATTAGGACATCCTATACATTTCAAGCTATAGGCAGCTTTCTTTTACAAAAGGTACAGAGCCAGCGTGACTAAGGGACAGGAACAGACCGAATATGGAGTCAGATTTCTCCTTCCCTGTTACGACACTTGGTGGGCAGCCAGGCTCATTCTGTGCCTCTCTTTGTTGTTAGTCAAAGGCAGAGATCTCTGAGGGCAATGTTTATCATCTGTATACCTGTGTATTATATGCTCGAGTATGTAAGAACACGTATATTATTGTATATACATTCAGAGCCAGAGCCAGGGAGAGAGGGAGAGTGAAAGAGGAGAGCCCTGGTAAGTGGATTATGGAAGAAAGCAATTTTTTATAAGGTAATGAATGTCCTAATCACTCATGTGTTAGTGTAGCAGCCTACTTAAAAATTCTTCGAAGTACATAAAATTGACTTACCCTCTCTTGTTTATAGACAATTAAAATGAAAAGCTTTCATAATTAATATAATCTTAACATTATTTTAAAAGGCGGTTAATGGAAAGCCATCCATCTTCTGACATCATTAATCCAGTTTTTGCCACACTTGCAGTTACTGAATTTGAACAGGTCGTTATACATTAGAAGGTGGTGCTTTGTTTTGCTTTTTTTTCTCTCCTTCTTAATATGAAAGTCAGGGGAACATTTGCTTAGTATATTGCTAACTCGATTCTTTGTTCATTTATCAGAATTACTTTGTGCCTTCTCTAACACTGAATAGCACAGGAAAGCAAACACAGTGATCGGTGGCCTTTTCCAGGAAATTCCGCATTCGATTATTAGTAAGACATAGGATTGAAGCCTCTTGGAAAGAAAGAAATTTCCTGCTTTGAATTATATTTGTACTTAGATATTTTTCACTGCCATATTTAGGGGTCACAGAAATATTTATTCATTTCATTTGATATTTAACTTTTGACTTTTATTTTTTTAAATTCTCTTTCAGGTTCTTTCCCCAGTTAGGTTGTTACATAATATTGAGCAGAGTTCCCTGTACTATACAGTAGGTCTTTGCTGGTTATCCATTTAAAATGGATAACCATGTCAGTCCCAAACTCCCTAACTATCCCTTCCCCCCACTCTCCCCCACTGGTGACCATAAGATCATTCTCTAATGTACTTGTTCATTTTAATGTTTGTCCATTTTAAAAAGCTAATTGGGAATAGGGAATAAAAAAGAGTGCTCTGTCCACCCCTTAATCTGTAGGCTCTAACTCAATGCCTCAGACATGAGTTCAAAAAATACTGCTTCAGATCACTCTGTTGCACGTGGTTGAAAGAGTGGCCGAAGTCTAGGGATGGATCTTCCCTGTCTCCAGACACACTGTGGGGAGGGGGGTTAGACTGGTGAGACTACCACACAGTTTAGAATGGAGGGGTTGTATGAGAACTGGCAGCCGGGACTATGAATTGATAAAAGAGGCTGATGCTGAAGAACAGAGAAGGGGGCTTGCAGGCTGGGGTGTGTGTCCTGAGCAGCATCTGTCAGGTAGGAAGAGAGAACGTGCTTCGTCAGCAGGTTTTGCTGGAGCAGGACATTCTTGAAGGTGAATTTCAGAGCGGCAAATTCTTGCGAGGCTTCAGTGGTGTTTGGGATATAACAGTTCAGGTCCTGGAAGCTAATTAATATGACTGGGCTTAGATAAATAGACCAAAAACAGATGTTACAAAATATTGAGCTGTTTTAGAAAAGGCAGAGGAACCAGAGATCAAATTTCCATGACAGAGGCCACGAGGAAGGAGGCTCGGCATCACAAGGGCGGGGTCGAGCCTCAGGAAGCCCCCTGTTCCCGAGCATCTGCCCCCAACCAGAGTCTATCTACTTTCCTGTTTCATGCTTTCGCCTACACCTCTGACGTTATGGGGGGCTGTTCCCCACCGGTTCTCTCCGAGAAGGTGTAAACGTGCAGCTCCAAGGCAATAAAAATTCCTGGGCGTGAAAAGAGTGTTTCAACTTAGGAACCCCTCGGAAGGTTATCTAGCCCACCTGTATAGGTTCGTCCAGCCACATGTGATTGTTTACAGCCTCCCAACCTGAGAGGCACGAGATGTTTTAGACTTACTAAAGGCAAATTCTTTTGGAAAGTTAGAAATTATTAGTATAGTGGGTTGGTTAGCAATTATATTGGTGAAGGGTTTTTCATTTGTTGTGCCAATAATTGCTGCTAATTCCCTGCCCTGGGTGTGACAAGGGTGTCTCAGGTCAAACCTCTCTGCTGACAGACTAGCTTGTGTGACAGGATTATCCATACTCCTGCCACTACTGCAGGAGTGATTATTTACTACTTCTCAACCATAAACAGCACAGAGAGCTTGGAGTATTTTTAAAGTCTTAATTAGCATAGGGCTTTTCTCATTGTTGAGTCAATGATTGCCTCCAGGCCTCCATATCCTTAGGCACCTGGGAATATATTAATCAATGTATTTGGAATATAGAAAAGGAAATACAGTAGTTTTTAAGGTTAGCAATACTAGACTTTTTGAGTTAAGGAATTTTCTCTTTTGTAATAGATCACTGTACTTTGTTATAAATCACTGTGTCCTTGCTATGTAAAAATGTAACTTTATCACTATCTTAAGACTAAATAGATCTTAAGGGGAACATTGGTGAAAGGATTTTCATTTGTTGGGCTGATGTTTGCTGCTAAATCTCCATATTCCCTGCCCTTCTAATGAATATCACTAACATATAGGAGAAATAAGTATTAACCTTTAAGATTAATCATGTTAACCTTGGGTTAAATAAATTCCTTTCTTGATTGTAACTCACTACACCCTCACCCTATAGGAATGCAACTTTATTTGGAGGGTGGTACCTGGTTTAAGAAAAACCACCCTTGGAAAAAATAAGTTTTTTGGTTATCAGAAAGAAAGGGTAGTAAAATGTCAGCAGGTCTCATGGCCAGAAGATGATGTAAAACCCCTAAGATTTTTTTTATGTAAAGCACCTGATTTTGATAAAGGTCAGGACTGCTGACCCCCGCGTGACTCTGTATTCATCCCTATGTGTAACAAAAGGTATATAAGCAAAGCCAAAAATAAAGAAATGGGATCAGTTTCCGGAAAGACTGATTCCCCCATGTTGCTTCTTTCTTGCTCTCAGCTTTTCTGGCCGAATTCCCATCTGGAATGTGGGTACTCACCAAGCCTGCTAATTTTGCCTGGGCTTCTAAGATCGGACCGGGGGGGCCTCAGTGCCTCCTCTCCTTCGGGAGAAAGGAAAGACGCCTGTGGCCAACGTAGGTGGTGATTGGTATTCCACGTAAACCAAGTTATTCAGCCTCTTTTTCTCTGCTAATTTTCTAATCCCTCTCTACCTGTAATTAAATAACTTATTTCCAAGGACGCCGACTCCGTCCCCACCTTCAAATCACCCTGGATCCACCAGGGCTGGACGCCGGCATGCTGGATCATGGAAAAAGCAAGAGAGTTCCAGAAAAACATCTATTTCTGCTTTATTGACTATGCCAAAGCCTTTGACTGTGTGGATCACAATAAACTGTGGACAATTCTGAAAGAGATGGGAATACCAGACCACCTGACCTGCCTCTTGAGAAATCTGTATGCAGGTCAGGAAGCAACAGTTAGAACTGGACATGGAACAACAGACTGGTTCCAAATAGGAAAAGGAGTCCGTCAAGGCTGTATATTGGGACCCTGCTTATTTAACTTATATGCAGAGTACATCATGAGAAACACTGGGCTGAAGAAACTACAAGCTGGAATCAAGATTGCCGGGAGAAATCTCAATAACCTCAGATATGCAGATGACACCACCCTTATGGC
>SJYQ01002765.1:276400-304045 GCA_006410935.1 Redunca redunca | reverse complement strand
TGGAGAAGACTCTTGAGAGTCCCTTGGACTGCAAGGAGATCCAACCAGTCCATTCTGAAGGAGATCAGTCCTGGGATTTCTTCAGAAGGAATGATGCTGAAGCTGAAACTCCAGTACTTTGGCCACCTCATGCGAAGAATTGACTCATTGGAAAAGACTCTGATGCTGGGAGGGATTGGGGGCAGGAGGAGAAGGGGACGACCGAGGATGAGATGGCTGGATGGCATCATGGACGCGATGGACGTGAGTCTGAGTGAACTCCGGGAGTTGGTGATGGACAGGGAGGCCTGGCGTGCTGCAATTCATGGGGTCGCAAAGAGTCGGACACGACTGAGCAACTGAACTGAACTGACTGAAAGTTTGTATACAGGTCAGGAAGCAACAGTTAGACCTGGACATGGAACAATGGACCAGTTCCAAATTGGGAAAGGAGTACGTCAAAGCTGTATATTGTCACCCTGCTTATTTAACTTATATGCAGAGTACATCATGCGAAATGCCAGATTGGATGAAGCACAAGCTGGAATCAAGGTTGCAGGGAGAAGTATCAATAACCTCAGATATGCAGATGACACCACCCTTATATAGAAAGTGAAGAGGAACTAAAGAGCCTCTTGATGAAAGTGAAAGAGGAGAGTGAAAAAGCTGTGTGACTGCCGTGATGAAATTAAAAGATGCTTGCTTCTTCAAAGAAAAGCTATAACCAATCTAGACAGCGTATTAAAAAGCAGAGCCATTACTTTGCCAACAAAGGTCTGTCTAGTCAAAGCTGTGATTTTTCCAGTAATCATGTATGGATGTGAGAGTTGGACTATAAAGAAAGCTGAGCATCGAAGAATTGATGCTTTTGAACTGTGGGGTTGGAGAAGTCTCTTGAGAGTCCCTTGGACTGCAAGGAGATTAAACCAGACCATCCTGAAGGAAATCAGTCCTGAATACTCATTGGAAGGACTGATGCTGAAGCTGAAACCCCAATACTTTGGCCACCTGATGTGAAGAACTAACTCCTTGGAAAAGACCCTGATGCTGGGAAAGATGGAAGGTGGGAGGAAAAGGAGATGACAGAGGACGCAATGGTTGGAAGGTATCACCGACTCAATGGACATGAGTTTGAGGAAACTCCAGGAGTTGGTGAAGGACAGGGAGGCCTGACGTGCAGCAGCCCCTGGGGTCACAAAGAGTCAGACATGGCTGAATGACTGAACTGAACTGAAAGCCACAGGCTTCCATCCCCCTAGCAATGGCATTTAGAAGGATTAGAAAAAAATGAGATATTCAGTTCAGTAATTAGAAGTTAGGGACAAAAAAGTTAGAATTTGTGTAAGTGGTATCAAGAGATCCAAACCAGAGAAGGAAATTTTAACTAGGAAAATGGAGATGATTGTGAGTGATATTGCTGTGAAAGAATATGTTTTTAATGTAATAAGTACTGTTCATTTGGCTGAGGAATTCTTTGCCCCAAACACTGAGCTGTAGCTAATCTACTGCTAGATATGGTTGTTTAGATTTTATATTAGAGTGGGGAAAAAAAGCTTTGGAAGAAAAGCTTGGACTGCAGAGAGACAATTTATATTTATATAAACAATGTATATTTATATTATTTCTCTGCAGTTTTTCAAGATGTATTTATCCATGATATTAGTCAGATATTGTATATTAATGACCTCTTTTTGAGTAACAGGGACAAAATAAACTTGTGTTTAATATATTTAGTAGAAATAGCCCTGTTAAGGGCTTCCCAGGTAGCTCAAATGGTAAACAATCTGCCTGCAAGATGAGAGACCTGGGTTCACTCCCTGGGTTGGGAAGATTCCCTGGAGAGGGGAACGGCAACCCACTTCACTATTCTTGCCTGGAGAATTCCATGGACAGAGGAGCCTGTGGGCTACAGTCCACGGGACTGAGAAGAGTCAGGCCTGACTGAGCAGGCGTGCATATACCTACAGAGTACAGAACGATGAAACAGATCTAGACATGCTTAGAACCTGACATAGGGAACTATACTCAGTATTCTGTAATAACCTAAAAGGGGAAAGAACCTGATTATAGGAAGAGAAGCATTTAAGAATACACAGAGAATGGGAACTGTTATAAAGTTTGACAGATGCAATTAAAGCAAATTTTAAAATTATTTAACAACAACAATCACACACAGACACACACACGTGTGTGTATATATATAGCTTTTCTGTACACCTGAAACTAATATAACATTGTGAATCAACTATACATCAATACAAATTGACAAATCCTAAAAAAGAAAGCAAAGAAGAACTAAAGAGCCTCTTGTTGAAAGTGAAAGACGAGAGTGAAAAAGCTGGCTTAAAACTCAACATTCAAAAAACTAAGATCATGGCATCCGGTCCCATCACCTCATGGCAAATAGATGGGGAAACAACGGAAACAATGAGAAACTATTTTCTTGGGCTCCAAAATCATTGTAGATTGTGACTGCAGCCATGAGATTAAAAGATGCTTGCTTCTTGGGGAAAAAGCTATGACCAACCTAGACAGCATATTAAAAATAAGAGACATCCCTTTGTTGACAATGGTCCCTACAGTCAAGCTGCGGTTTTTCCAGCAGTCATGTACAGATGTGAGTGTTGAATCATAAAGAAGGCTGATTGCCAAAGAATTGATGCTTTCCAACTCTGGTGCTGGAGAAGAGTCTTGGGAGTCCCTTGGACAACAAGGAGTTCAAATCAGTTAATCCTACAGGAAATCAATCCTAAATTATCATTGGAAGGACTGATGCTGAAGCTGAAGCTCCAATACTTTTGCCACCTGATGTGAAGAGTCCATTGGAAAAGACCCTGATGCAGGGAAAGATGAGGACAGAAGGAGAAGGGGGAACAGAGGTGAGATGGTTGGATGTCATCACTGACTCAATGGACATGAGTTTGAGCAGACTTCGGGAGACAGTGAAGGACAGGCAAGCCAGGCATGCTGCAGTCGATGGGGTAACAAAGAGTCATACATGATTTAAGGACAGAACTGTTACAACAAAAAGCAAAGAAAGCCTAAGATAGGGCAGAGCTGGCATTACAAATGGTCTGGCAAAGGGTGAGGTGACTATTGAATTCTCAGTGGACTAAAGACTTAGATAAATCAATAAGTCACATTCTACTGTTTACAAAATAGATAACTATTAAGAACCTGTTTATGGTACTCAGAACTCTACTCAGTACTCTGTAATGACTTATATGGGAAAAGAATCTAAGGAAAAGAGTTGTTATATGTATATGTATAACTGATTCACTTTATTGCACCTGAGAGTAACACAACGTTGTAAATCAACTACTCTCCAATAAAAAATTAAAAATAAATAAATAAATCGCACAGCATGAAATGTAGAACAAGGGTCTACAACCCCCAGGAAACTGGGTCACTCAACAGGAGGTGAGCGGCAGGCGGGCCAGCCAAGTTCCATCTGCTTCTCCCCATCGCTTGCATTACCGCCTGAACAGCCCCCCGAGTCCCCGTCCCCTGGGAAACTTGTCTTCTAAGAGACCAGTTCCTGGTGCCAAAAGGTTGAGGACCTCTGATAAAGAATATCTTTGTTATTATAGGAAGGGCAGCATTTGAAAATACACAAAGAAAGTGAACTATTGTAAAGTTTGACAGATGCAATTAAAGCAAATTTTAAAACTATTTAACAACAATGATCACAACACTTCCCACAAACATGGCTAAAATGCAGGCTGCAGACTAGAAGTAGATATCTGCCACATTCATGATTGACCGAAGATCACATAGAGAATTGAGAAGAACTCCTTATATCCGTCTAAAAAAGGAATGTGTCAAGGCAAATTAAAGAGGAGGAGACTCTAATGGTAAGTCAACAGAAGAAAGCAAAAGGGAAAGATGCCCAACCTCACTAGTAACCAAGAAAATGCAAATTAAGACACTTTGCATCTATTTGGTTAGTACAAATTTTGGAAATCTGGGTTTAACATGTATTGGCAAGAATTTGGGAAAATAGGCTTTAAATATGTTTATGTTACTATGACTTGAAATAGCCTCTCTGAAAGAGCAATTTGACAAGCTGTAGTAAACTTGAACGTAAGCACAGTTTTTAGCAGAGCTATGCCAATTTTCAAAATAAGTTCTAGTAAATAATCTGCTACCAGTACATAAAGAGGTATGTCTAGAGTGCTTGTTGGCATCATTTTCTATAATAGTAAAATGTACTATAAATTTGATAAGGAATTTGTGAATGTAATCATGTAAAGAACTACGAAACACCCGTGAAGATGAACATCTTCATTTTAGGAAACATCTAAAAGCAGTCTTGAGAGAAAAAAAGGCTAGTGTGTCATTGTTCCTATAGAGTTTAAAAATATGCAGAAATACCTTATATTATTAGCAGGATATATCTATATAGTAATAGTATATAATAGGCATGGGAATGAAAAACACCAGCTTAGTGTAGGGAATACAACCTGATAAGGCAAGATGGAATTTGGATACAGAAGTGCTTGAACTGCATATCTAATGTTGATATTTTTATCCAATATCATCAAAAGCAAAAATGGAAAATTTTGAAATTTAATAAAACTGGTTCAGAGATACAAAGACATGCCATTCTCTATAATCGTATAGACAGTAATGATATTTCACTGAAAATGGTGTTAGATTCACCTGCACGGTCTCTGGGTGTGCTGCGACTCTCCACGAGGCAAAGGCAGTGTCCAGTTCTCCTCTGACACATTTGACCAGGGGATGGCTATTGAAGGTATATGTTGTGGCACGAGATTATTGCAGGAGGAAAGGGCAAAGTGGAACCCTAGAGAGGGACAATGCTGTGGAGTTCTTTCTCAGTGCAAGTCTCTGGGATGTGGGTGGGCATCTGCCTTGCGGTCAGAGCATTTAACCAGAATGGGTGAAGCTTTGTTAAATATGGTTTAGTTTTGGGGGGTTAATAGAAAAGCTATTCCACCTCGCGCCATAAAATATCTGTGGAATTTAAAAGATTTCAATAGATAGTTTATAGTCTTACTGAGTGTAATTTATATTCCATGAACTTTTTCATGAGTGCATAATTACATGATTTTCAATTTAATGTACAAAGTTGTGCCACCATAACCATGATCTAGTCTTATGTCATCTCTACCACCTGCAAAATTCCCAACATCCGGTTTGTAGTTAATCTTGGTTGCCACCCCTAAACAACAGCTGATTTGCTTTCTGTCTCCCTAAATGTGCCTTTTCTGGATATTTCATACAAATGAAATCATACAGTACAGCCTTTTGAATCTGCCTTCTTTCACTTAATAGTGTTTTTGAGGTTCATCCCTGCTGCAGTGTGTGTCAATAATTGGTTCCTTTGTAGAACTGAATCGACCACCGTCCACTGCCTGGATCCACTGTGCTTGACTTATCTGTTCTGTGGTTGATGGCTATTTGAATTGTTCCTAGTTCTTGCCTATGAGTAATCCTGCTAGGAGATTCTTGTACAAGTCTTTCACAGACATGTGTTTTTATTTCTCTTGAGTCGATTCCTAAAAGTGTAGTTGTGTCATTGAATATTTGTGTTTAACTTATTAAAACACGGCTAGCCTGTTTTTAGTGTGGTTGCATCACTGTCCATTTCTACCAGTAATAGATGAGCATTCGCACTTCCCCACATCCTTGCCAGAAGTTATTACTGTCGGTGTTTTGATTGCAGCCATTCAGGTGGCTATGTTATGCTTGCCTCAGTATAATTCTTAATGTTCATTTTCCTAATGAAAAATGATACTGAATGTCTTATCATGTACTAATTGGCTGTTTGATGTCTTCCTTGGTGAAATGCCAAGTTTTTTGCTGTATTTTGAATTGGATTATTATTATTATTTATTGAGTTACAAGAGGTTTAGTCTAGGTACAAGTCCTTTACTAGATAGAAGATCTGCAAACTTTCTTCTGTGTGAAAGAGTTAAATTCTAAGTGGGGCCTCATTTTCATGTGCGTCATACCTCTCCTATGATCCGAATATAGATAGAAAGTACTGCTCGGAAGACGATTTAAACGAGGATCATTATCACTGTAGCTAATACTTTAGGTAGTTAGCATTTTTACGCTATGATTTATTTGCCCTTTTTCTTTTCAAAGGCAATTTAAATCTAATGAAAAACATTGATTCTAACTTATTAGTACTCATGCGTTCCAATTACCAGTGATTCTGTCAAAGTAATTGTATTTACTCTCCACACCTATCCAAAAATATAGCCGTTATTCAAAACATCCTTTGAGGTTTGCCTTCCAGGCAAGCGTGAACCACCTGCACACAGTGTGCGAATGCAAACGCACACGCTGGCTTTCTCTGCTGCAGGCTCTAAGTTCATGCTTGGCCAGTTGCAGGCGGTAGTTGTTACAGGACAGGCCTTCCCGGGCCCGAGAGCGGGCTCTCCTCTAAGCCCAGAAATGAATCACCCGAGGAGACACGTGCTCACAGAGCAGGAGAGCCACTGGGCAGGGGCCCCGGGCGAGAGCCGCGGGAGAGGGGCCCCGGGCGGACGGCTCTGCACGCGCTCGCGGTCCCGGGTTTATGGGAGGGGGTTCGTTCCGGGTCGTCTGTGGCCGATCGTTCTGACCCGGGGTCCCTCCTCGGGGCGCCCTCACCGCTCAGCCAACACGGATTCCAGCAAGGAGGGTTTCCGGAGGACACGGGGACTGGCGAGTCCTCTCTTTTGCCCCTTCCCGATTCTTCCGGTTGGTAGTGGCTTGTGGGTTCCGTGTTCCTTACCAGGACCTCCTGTTGTAAAATGACTCATACAGATGGTCACCGTGGGCCTGGCCAGGGTGGGACGTTTCCGTCACTGTTTTCCCTAACAGTTGGGCAAACTCCAGTTGGCAAGATGAGTGTTTCATGGAAAGTGGGATCTAGTGAGACAATAATAAAAAATACTCCTAAACACCTTTAAGAAACAACAGCAAGTAACAGTTCTAGGCTTACCCTCGTCTGAAGGAACTGGGTTCATCAGCATTAAAATTTCCTGGGACAAATAGCTCTCCTCCTGTGTCACCTTTGCAGGTTGTCTGGGAGACATTGCTGCATTGACTCAACCCAGTTGGGTGTATCTCTCAAGGTGTTATTTTTTGCAGACTGCTCCTCTTAAAAACAAAAAAATTGCAATTCACCCTTCCTGGCTTGAAATGAATGTCCTTTACACTTGAATATGCCTTTTGTTTCATTTTCAAAAGTCTTTCTAGAAGAAAACCTTGTATAAACACCTGGCATTTCACAAATTATTGTGTTGCTTAAGGGCACTTTCCTGAGCCTTGTCTTTTATTCATGCACTGAAAGGGCAGAGCATGAACAGATCACTGTTGTGTGCTGCCCCTCACATGATGTCGAGGTGGGGCGGGGAGAATAATACATATTCTTTGATGTGTTCTTTTTGTTCTGTTGAAGGATCCATTTGAAAAAGGAGAATTCATAGCTTTCGTGTAGATATAAAACAAAACATGTTAAAGATTTCATTTAACCTGTTCTCAAAAAGGGCAGTATGCTAATGCGGTGTTCAAAGAAGTCAAAGAATCTCAGATTGATATGGAACAGAGACATGTTGAAATGAATTTACAGAAGAGGTGAAACTAGCTTTTTGGAGAGGAGGCAGGGTCGATGCATGGCATTTCATTGGAGACATCCAATAAATTTTTCATAGTCTAAACTTCTGTATAGTCTTAAACAAGGGCTGTCAAATGTTTTCTGTAATGAGCCAGATAGTAAATATCTTACGTTTGTGGATCCGTGGTGTCCCTCTCCAATCTGCTGTTGTTATGTGAAGGCTTCCACAGACAATAAGTGAGCACGTGGCTGTGATGATATTTCCGTGAAACTTCATCTATGATCACTGAATGTCATATTATTTTCCTGTCATGAAATATTATGCTTTCTTTAGAATTTTTTCCCCAGTCAGATTGGGATTCTGAACTGAGTCTGGCGAACCTCTAATCTACAAGGGGTAACCTGAAAAGCTCGTAACAGCAGCGCAGCTTTTACGAAGTACGTATTTTATGGTAATAAATGGCATACACAGCAGCGTCAATCAGCCTTCCTATCAATCTATCTTACCCAGCAGTAAGAGAGCAACAATAAAGCTCTATGCTAAAATGGTCAGAAAGAAAAAATAGACCGAGTAAAGAGTACTAGACTTTGTTGACTCAAGTCTTATCACTCTAGGTTATCATTCTCTTTGGTTATAAGACTCAAAATTGCCTGAATCCTGAAATGATTCTCTTCCAGATAATCCGTACCAAATCGACTTGGAGTTCCAAACGTACAAGGGAACGATAGACATGAGTATCTTCATTTTGTTAAATAATATATTTTTTTAATTGTACATGTAAAACAATCGAAAATCCTTGCGAATAAACGTTACCAACTCTCATCCACTTGGCTGAATAAACTGATGATTTCATAAATCAGGAAAAGTTATAAAATTATATTTTTATGTATTTATGTTTCTGTTATCTATTAGTGTGATTTATAGCTGCCAGGGCCATCCTATATATTCTTGGGAGTCCATGATTGCTTAACAGTTATTTTTATGTTTATGAATGATCTAATAAGATTATAAGCATGTTTTCTATTATCTGGATTCCCATTTTATGACCAAGTACTGCTATACAGGTTTTGTTTCTATATTTGCATTTATTTTTTTAGTGTGCTTTAGTCGTTGTTTTAAAATGTAACCTTTGCCATAACATTGGTCCAACTATGAGCTTTGGCTCCTTGTAATGGGGTATATATTCAAAAGCAAAGGTCAACGAAGTTTCTATACAGGGCTAGAAAGGAAGTAGTTTAGGTTGTACCATCTCCATCACAGCTGTGAACCTTGACGATCATAGTGTGAAAGCAACCAGAGACAACATGGAAATTAATGTGTTCCAATAAAACTTTATTTACAAAAACGGGTAAACAGGCGATAGGTGAAATTTAGCACAAAGGCCTCAGTTTGCTAACTCCTATTCTAGAATCCCTGATGATTCTCAAAAGTCTAAGAAAGATCTATCTATAATTATCTATTAATACTTAAACAAAATTATTCTATAAATTAGGAATAATAAATTTAGGAAGCTATTATTTGCTTGATAACATGATCCTTCCTTTATAGAAGTAAAGTTTAAAATTAGAGCATTACTGATGCTTTATGTTAAAATAAAGAATTCTAGGGGTTTTTCAAATTTATTTATTTTAATTGTAAGCTAATTACTTAACAATATTGTAGTGGTTTTTGCCATACATTGACATGAATCAGCCATGGGCTTACATGTGTTCCCCATCCTGAACGCCCCTCCAAGAATTCTAGGTTTTTAAAATTTGTTTTCAATTAAAAGCTCATTCTTGAAGAAAATTGACGTGCATTCTGCAAGCTTCTTTACCATGGACAGTGGGCAGCTTTCTCTCTGACTCAGCCGTAGCACACAGTTGAGTGACCAAACGAACTGCTAACCGTGTCCAGATACAAGACACTCCTTTCCGTGCGCATCTTGCACGTGAAGGATTTTCAGATGTCAGCCAAACCAAAGCTGTTTGTGTGAAAAATTTCAACGGTTGAAGTGCATCAGTGGGTCACACTTTGACAGACCAGAAAGTTTAAAAACTCACCAGTTCCCCAAAAGCCTATTTGCTGGGTAGCTGATTTGTAGCTGATTTGCATAATTTATCAAAATCACCATTTCTTTTTGGATATGTCTAATCAGTTCTCGGTTGCTGAGTAGATGAATTTTTGTGAATGCATTTATAAGTACATTGTTTTATTTACTATTTTTGATGAATTTACCAAATGTTTCATATCTCTTTTTAATTCCTTCTAAAGTCATTTTTGCTTTTATGTCTTTTAAGGGATCCTTTAAATTCTCAAGTAACATTAATTTAGCTTACTTCATAATTTATAAATTTTATAACAGTTCATATTATAGGACTATGTTAATAGTTTGTAAGTATTTCTGTGCAATCTAGCTTATTGGATTTTTGTCTTCATAGCGGCATTTTTAGGAATTATTAGGTTGAAAGATAATTTTTAAAAGGTCGTAGAATGACTTAGTTTTCTTATGATTATACTTAGACTATACTTATTTAAAAATATGTAATCCATGTTCAGAGGCAACCAAATTTAGACTATGCTTTTATTTATGAGGGCCATAAGCATGACTTTGCCAATAAATGCTCCAAAGCAAATAAATTGATCCAAAATTTTAACTATTATGCTAGTAATTAAAATTGTATCATTATTGATACTTTATGTTAAAATGAAGAATTCTAGGTTTCTAAAACTTGTTTCCAATCAAAAGCTCATTCTTGAAGAAAACTGATGTGCCTTCCACAAGTTATATCAAAACAATCATATCAAAATTATGGTTGATATGGCATTTGATGAAATAATGGTGAAATAAACTTAAGTCTGAAAGAATAAAAAAATGAAATGAAATTGCAAAGAATGGGAAAGAACTAAAAGAATTAAGGAAAACCAATTTTATCACATGTGAAGTGCTGAAGTTTTATATTTTAGTTGATAGAAATAAAAAATTAAGGCTGATATATTTATAACAGCTTCAAAAAAGTATAGTCATTGACTGTAATTTTTAAATTTATTAATATTCCTTGAAACAGTTGATACATTTGATGAATATTGGGGATAATTAGTTAACTTTTGTCAAAATTGATGTTGAGCCAGCAGAGATGGCCAAGTTAAGTGAAAAAAAAATACCTTTCCTTGCCTTGAGAGGAAAACTTAATTGAGGACATTGGAATCAATATTTCTGTGAAGTGAAATGAACATTTTAAAGCTGGTGTTCACAGGTTTTCCTCTGGTCCAAGAAACTAGTAAATGCTTTATTTTTCACCTATATAAGTTCTAAGAAAAACTGGGTCACTTACCTTCTTACTGTGTCAACAGCTGTTTGTCTTGGTGACGAATACGCCTCCAGTTGGAGGAAACCCTTGGACCCTCATCCTGTATGTTCCTGGCATAGGAGTGGAATGCGGGTGCTCTCTGCATTAGAGTCCAAGCTCATTCTTCTCAGTGCATAACAGACCAGTAACTCAAGAGAAGAGGTGCTTGTGTTTTCCAGCTTTATTGGGAAGGTCAGAAGACCTAGAAGATGGTGAACTAGGGTCCCAAAGAACCCACGAGTCCAGGTTAGAATTCAGACTTCTTTTATACCAAAAGAGACGGGGGTGCAGTTGGTTGGTGCAAACTTCTTGGTGTCAGAATTCTTTGTTCTTGAACCTATCCAGTTAGATCAGGTCATGATGTTCTTTGACTGTGTGGATCACAATAAACTGTGGAAAATTCTGAAAGAGATGGGAATACCAGACCACCTGATCCACCGTTTGAGAAATCTGTATACAGACCAGGAAGCAACAGTTAGAACTAGACAAGGAAAAACAGACTGGTTCCAAATAGGAAAAGGAGTACGTCAAGGCTGTATATTGTCACCCTGCTTATTTAACTTCTATGCAGAGTACATCATGAGAAATGCTGGGCTAGATGAAGCACAAGCTGGAATCAAGATTGCCAGGAGCAATATCAATAACCTCAGATATGCAGATGACACCACCCTATGCACCACCCTTATGGCAGAAAGTGAAGAAGAACTAAAGAGCCTCTTGATGAAAGTGAAAGAGGAAAGTGAAAAGTTGGCTTAAAGCTCAACATTCAGAAAACTAAGATCATGCCATCCAATCCCATCACTTCATGGCAGATAGATGGAGAAACAGTGGAAACAGTGAGAGATTTTATTTTCTGGGCTCCAAAATCACTGCAGATGGTGACTGCAGCAGATGAAATAAAAAGACACTTACTCCTTGGAAGAAAAGTTATGACCAACCTAGACAGCATATTAAAAACCAGAGACATTACTTTGCCAACAAAGGTCCATCTAGTCAAGGCTATGGTTTTTCCATTGGTCATGTATGGATGTGAGAGTTGGACTATAAAGAAAGCTGGGGACCAAAGAATTGATGCTTTTGAACTGTGGTGTTGGAGAATGCTCTTGAGAGTCCCTTGGACTGAAAGGAGATCCAACCAGTCCATCCAAAAGGAGATCAGTCCTGGATGTTCACTGGAAGGACTGATGTTGAAGCTGAAATTCCAATTATTTGGCCACCTGATGTGAAGAGCTGACTTATTTGAAAAGACCCTGATACTGGGAAATATTGAAGGTGAGAGGAGAAGGGGGCAAGAGAGGATAATATGGTTGGATGGCATCACCAACTCAATGGACATGAGTTTGAGTAAACTCTGGGAGTTGGTGATGGACAGGGAAGCCTGGCATGCTGCAGTCCATGGGGTCACAAAGAGTTGGACATGACTGAGTGACTGAACTGGACTGATGATGTTCTTGTAAAATTCCAACAACAAAATGTTACTCTCTCCTCTGTAGTTTTTTTTCTCTATCTGAATTGAAAAGTGTTATATTAATATCTTTGAAGATCACAGGCTTGAGAATGATGAAAGGGAAGATATACCCATTTGAATGAAGAGTTCCAAAGAATAGCAAGGAGAGATAAGAAAGCCTGTCTGAGCGATCAGTGCAAAGAAATAGAGGGCAAAAATAGAATGGGAAAGACTAGAGGTCTCTTCAAGAAAATTAGAGATATATCAAGGGAACATTTCATGCAAAGCTGGGCACAATAAAGGACAAAAATGGTATGGACCTAACAGAAGCAGAAGATATTAAGAAGAGGTGGCCAAAAAAAAATAGAAAAGAAAACCACTGAAGAACTATACAAAAAAAGATCTTCACGACCAATATAATCACAATGGTGTTATCACTCACCTAGAGCCAGACATCCTGGAATGTGAAGTCAAGTGCGCCTTAAGAAGCATCACTACAAAGAAAGCTAGTGGAGGTGATGGAATTCTAGTTGAGCTGTTTCAAATCCTAAAACATGATGCTATGAAAGTGCTGCACTCAGTATGTCAGCAAATTTGAAAACTCAGCAGTGGCCACAGGACTGGAAAAGGTCAGTTTTCATTCCACTCCCAAAGAAAGACAATGCCAAAGAATATTCAAACTACCACACAACTGCACGTATCTCACACAGCAGCAAAGTAACGCTCAGAATTCTCCAAGCCAGGCTTTAACAGTATGTGAACCAAGAACTTGCAGATGTTCAACCTGGATTTAGAAAAGTCAGAGGAACCAGAGATCAAATTGCCAACATCCACTGGATCATTGAAAAAGCAGGAGAGTTCCAGAAAAACATTTCTTTCTGCTTTATTGACTACACCAAAGCCTTTGACTGTGTGGATCACAACAAATTGTGGAAAATTCTGAAAGAGTTAGGAATACCAGACCACCTGACCTGCCTCCTGAGAAATCTGTGTGCAGGTCAGGAAACAACAGTTAGAAATGGACATGGAACAACAGACTGGTTCCAAATTGGGAAAGGAGTACATCAAGGCTGTATATTGTCACCCTGATTATTTAACTTATATGCAGTGTACTTCATGTGAAATACCAGGCTGGGTGAATCACAATCTGGAATCAAGATTTCTGGGAGAAGTATCAATAACCTCAGATATGCAGATGACACCACCCTTATGGCAAAAAAGAAGAACTAAGAAGCCTCTTGATGAAAGTTAAAGAGGAGAGTGGAAAAAGTTGGCTTAAAACTCAACATTCAGAGAACGAAGATCATGGCATCTGGTCCCATCACTTCATGGCGAATAGATGGGGAAACAATGGAAACTGTCAGAGTTTGTTTTTGTGGGCTCCAAAATCACTGCAGATGGTAACTGCCGCCATGAAATTAAAAGACACTTGCTTCTTGGAAGAAAAACTATGACCAACCTAGAGAGCATATTAAAAAGCAGAGACACTACTTTACCAACAAAGGTCTGTCTAGTCAAGGCTATGGTTTTTCCTGTGGTCATGTATGGATGTGAGAGTTGGACTGTAAGGAAGGCTGAGCACTGAAGAATTGATCCTTTTGAACTGTGGTGTTGGAGAAGACTCTTGAGAGTCCCATGGACTGCAAGGAGATCCAACCAGTCCATTCTAAAGGAGATCAGTCCTGAGTGTTCACTGGAAGGACTGATGCTGAAGCTGAAACTTCCACAGTTTGGCCTATTGATGGGCAGAACTGATTTATTTGGAAAGATCTTGATCCTGGGAAAGATTGAAGGTGGAAGGAGAAGGGGGCAAGAGAGGATGAGATGGCTGGATGGCATCACCGACTGGATGGACAAGCGCCATCCAGTTGGGTTAGTGCCGGGAGGTGGTGATGGACAGGGAGGCCTGGCGTGCTTCAGTCCACGGGGTCGCAGAGAGTCGGACACGGCCGAGTGACTGAACTGACTGATCCTGTATATTTTAGGCTATAGGCAACAATCCTTCACAAGTACCCAAAGTAACAGAGTAAAAATACCAAAGGAAAAGAAGCAAACCCAATATGGAGTCAGATTTGTTCCTCCGAGTTAGGACTGTGTTTTCCTGTCACTGGGTTCTAAGCTGTTTTAGGCTCCGGCACTCCTGGCTAGTTAGGCTTTCCGTGGCCCTTTTAGAGAAGCTGCGAATTTACTCTCGTCCGTCTCTGACTCTTTCTGTCTCTCTCCCTCTCATCTTACCCAGAGCCAAAGTTGAATGGACGCTTCCCGCAGTCTTCCTTGGCCCCTCCAGGCTGCTTGTTTTCAGTAGATCAAAGATATTGTTTTTAATCCCAGCAGAAGTGTTTTTAAAAGTGTGAACAACCCAGGTGATATTAATTTGACCTCTGATGAGGTGAAAGGAATAAAATGTATAAAACTGGCTTCTCTGAAGGGATTCTTTTTTCCTGGATAACTCTGTAGGGGATAAGATGTCTCCAGTCTATTTATAGCCAAAAGAATATTAATGGCATGGAGAAGCAGCCTGATGCTGTAATGGGGAAAGAAATAGGATGCTGTTGGAGATTAGCTATTTTCTTCAGGTAACACATGGAAATAACAATGTGGCCATAGTTTGGCTTTCCCAATAGGAAATGGCTGTAGCGTTCAGCACAGGGCACTCAGATGCTTCCTGAAAACCTTACTTTCATGCCCCCGCTTAAAATCTCTCAAACTCAGCCTTATAAAGGCAGGGTGGCTTCTACAAATTTGCATTGCTTTATTTCAAATATGTTCTTTTAGTCTTGTTTTTATGAAAAAATAAATATATACCATATATAGATATAGATATATATAATGTTTTTCTATTATTAATAAGTGGCTATCAGTACTTTGTCCATAGTTGTATAGAGTTACTTTCATTAACCCTGTGGACTCCTTTGAGGAATTGCTGTGATCATATATTAAAACATTCAAACTGTTATAATAGTAACAAGCTGTCTTACTTACAAAGTTAAAACGTGAATACACAACTCAAAAAATAGAGTCCTCCCTGACTCCTGACTGCTGCACACACGTGCACACACACACACGCTTGTCTGGTAACCCTGCTCCCCGTCTGCAGAGTCTCTCGTGTGCAGCCTTACGTGTCTTTGCTTTGCATTTATGCATATAATGTAAATGTTCATTTTTTAACACCCTCTCCAATTTTCTTGGTCAGCCTATTGTGTTCCCACTGAAACTGTGTGGGGATGTCCATTTTCCCATAAGCTTGACATGTGTATTTTACCACCCTTCTGAACATTATGAACAAAAAGTGATATATCATTATGATTTTGATGTGTCTGACTAGTAATTGAATTGAAACTCTTCCACACGTATGGTTCAATAGCATAGTATTTTCTTATCATTTTATAGCTTTAATTAATGGGCAAATTTAGTCTTTTTATTCTTCAGTTTTATTCAGGTATCCTTGAGGTCAGTTCAGTTCAGTTCAGTTGCTCAGTCGTGTCCGACTCTTTGCAACCCCATGAATCGCAGCACGCCAGGCCTCCCCATACAGCACTCTATCAGTTTAAGGTGTACAGCACAATTATTTGATTTACATACATCATGAAATGATGACCACAATAAGTTACGGAGTATTCATCATCTTGTACAGATATAGATACAGAGCTCCCCTGGTGCTCAGATGGGAAAGAATCTACCTGCTTTGCAGGAGACCCAGGTTCAATCCCTGGGTCAGAAAGATGCCCTGGAAAAGGGAATGGCAACCCACTTCAGTATTCTTTCCCGGAGAATTCTATTGACTGAAGAGCCTGGTGGGTACAGTCCATGGGGACACAAAGAACCGAACATGACTGAGCAACTAACACACATATACATCAGCTCAGTGCAGTCGTTCAGGCGTGTCTGACTCTTTGTGACCCAGGGACTGCAGCACGCCAGGCCTCCCTGTCCATCAGCAACTCCTGGAGTCCACCCAAACTCATGGCCATTGAGTCGATGATGCCATCCAACCATCTCATCCTCTGTCAACCCCTTCTCCTCCCACCTTCTATCTTTCCCAGCATCAGGGTCTTTTCCAAGGAGTTAGTTCTTCCCATCAGGTGGCCAAAGTATTGGAGTTTCAGCTTCAGCATCAGTCCTTCCAGTGAATATTCAGGGCTGATCTCCTTTAGGAGGCACTAGTTGGACCTCCTTGCAGTCCAAGGGACTCTCAAGGGTCTTCTCCAACACCACAGTTCAAACGCATCAATTCTTCGGCCCTCAGCTTTCTTTATAGTCCGACTCTCACATCCGTACGTGACCACTGGAAAAACCATAGCTTTCACTAGACAGACCTTCATTGTCAAAGTAATGTCTCTGCTTTTTAACATGCTGTCTAGGTAGGTCATAACATTGCTTCCAAGAAGCAAGCATCTTTTAATTTCATGGCTGCAGTCACCATCTGCAGTGATTTTGGAGATATATGTATTTATCATATACATGCAGATACAAAATTAAAGAAAGAGAAAACATTTTTCTTTTTCGTGAGAACTCAGGATTTTCTAACAACATTCATATATAATACACAGCAACATTAATTATATCTATCATGGAGTCTGGCACTTCCCTGGTGCTCCCTTATTTGTAACTCTTTACCTCCTTCATCCAGTTCCTTCTTCCACCACCCCTGCCTCTGGTTACCACAAAGCTGCTCTCTTTTTCCTATGGGTTTGTTTGTTTCTGAAGTATAATTGACCTACAAATCAGTTGCTGTTCTACAGCATAGTGACTTGATATTTCTGTTCACGTAAAAATGATCCCCACAATGAGACTAGTTACCATATGTCACTGTACAAAAGTTTACCCAGTTATGTACTGTGTTCCCCACACTGCACAGAGCAACCTCTCTCTATATGTGTGAGTGTTACAAGTTACTGATCTCTTAAGTTCCAGCAGATTTTAACAGTCTTGCATTTTTATTCCCCGTCCCCTCTGTTTTTGACATCATATTCTACATCTTTTTGTTTTGTGTATCCCTTATCTCTTCATTGTGAATACAGACGATTGTACCACCTTTATTTTTTAACCTTCCTACTAGCTTTATACCTGGTTGACTTACTTATTTAACTGTATATTTGCCTTTACTGATGAGACTTTTCCTTTTATGTTTCCAGTTGTGGCCTTTTCTTTTTCACTTGGAGAAGTCTAAAACATTTCTTTTAAAGCTGGTTGGTGGTGCTGAGCTCTTTCGGCTTTTCTTCTCCTGTAAAGCTTTGGTCTCCCCATCAAACCTGTATGAAAGTTTTGCTGAGTAGTGTGTTCTTGGTTGCAGGGTTCCCCTTTCATCACTTTAATAGATTGTGTCACCACGTTCTGGCCTCCAGTTTCTATTGAAAAGCCAGGGGACAGCTTTATGGGAATTTCCTTCCCTGTGGCTTTTTCCTTGCACCTTTAAGAATTTCCCTTTTTAATTACTGTCTGTCTTGGTGTAGAGCTATTTGAGTTGATCGCGCTTGGGGCTTTCTGTATTGCCTCTGTTTCCTATTTCAGGTGAAAGAAGATTTTGACTATTAGGTCTTCAAATACGTTCTCTGCCCCTTTCTCTCTTTCTTTTCCATCTGGGACACCTTTAGTGTGAATGTCTGTATACTTGGTATTGTTGCAAAGTGGCCTACCTGTCTACTTATTTTCCTTTCTTTCTTTCTTTCTTTCTTTCCTTGTTTGTTTTCAGCTTCAGTGACTCCCACCATTCTGTCTTCAGGTTTGTAAATCTGTTCCTCGGTATCATCCAGTCTACTGTTGATCCCTTCTAGTATATTTTACATTTTGGTTATTATGTTCTTCTTCTCTGTTTGTTCTTTATATTTTCTCACTGTGTTAAAAATGTCTAACTTCTCACTCGGTTCATCTAATCGTTTCCTAAACTCTTTGAACACACTTACGATCATTACCTTGGATTCGTTACTGGGCAGATTCCTTACCTCTGCTTCACTTAGTTCTTCCCCTGGGAGTTTACCTTATATTTTCATTTGGAACACATTCCTCTGTCACCTCGTTTTGTCCAATTTGCTGTTTCTATTTCTGTGTATCCCAACCCTGGAGGAGTGGCCGTACACAGGAGGCATCCTCTGCGTTCCAGCAGTGCACACCCCTCTGCTCTTCAGAGGAGTGTGATCTAGGATTCTCTACATGTGGGCTGCATGGGGCCTTCTGCTGTGGCCACCTGACGAGTGTCAGTGGTCTGGTGGGCATGACTGGTCCCCATCCAGCTGGCTGCCTGGCCCTTCTTGTGCAGAGGCTGCTGGCCACCGTTTGTGGGACTGGGTCTCAAGGCTGCTGGCTGCATGACCCTGGGGGCCTGGGGGGTAGTGCTGGCCCTAGGGGTGGAGGTGGCTTGTGGAGTGGGTGGTTGTGGGGGATAGTGCTGGCCCTCGGGGTGGAGGTGGCTTGCGGAGTGGGTGGTTGTGGGGGGTAGTGCTGGCCCTCGGGGTGGAGGTGGCTTGCGGAGTGGGTGGTTGTGGGTTAGAGGTCCCAGATGTATTGCCGGCCCACTGGAGGGTGAGGCCAGCTGCTGATATGGCTGGAGGCTCCGACTGGGATCCCCCGAGTGGTGCTGGCCTGCTGGTGAGTTGGGCTGGGTCCCAGGGCCGTGGATGAGGATCCAGAATGTGGGAGCTGGTGCTGGATTACTGGTGGGGGGTGGGGACCAGGAGCTGGAAGGTGCGCTGGACCCTGGAATGAGAGGCTGCGGGTGCGTGGCAGTCTTCGGCCTGGTGTCTGCCTACCAGGGGGCCGGGTCAGGGGCCAGAGTCTGAGGCTGCAGGGCTCCGGAGGCCCTTGCGTTGGTGAGCTGGCCCGCAGGGCTAGGTCCTGGGCCCTCTGGTCGACAGGACAGGGTCCTGGGGCAACTGGCTGAGGGGCTCTTAAAGCAGCCGGCTGACTAGCGGGTCAGGCTGTGTCCCCATCCATTTGGTTGCATGGCCTGAGCTCACAGCGTTTGTGCCAGATGGCTGGTGGGCTGCTCTGGATCCAGGTGTCGATGAGCTGAAGGGAGGACTCCAGAATGGCCCTGGTCAGCACCGGGGTCCTTGTGGTAGTGCAAGCCCCCCAGGTGGCTGCTGGAGAGTCTCTTCCTCAGAGTGAGCTCTAGTTACCCTCTGCCCCTCCACGATCGACAGGTGGCTATGACTCATGCTCCTTTCAATTCGCTGCTTCTGCCCTAGAGTCCAGACGGTGTGAGATTTTGTGGGCTTTTAATGAATGGAGCCCCTTTTCCTTAGCCCTCTGGGTTTTCTGGGAGTGTGCTGGCCTTCAACGCCAAATACTCTGGGGGCTTATATTCCCGGAGCAAGATCCCCAGCTGGGAGCCCGCTCAGAGGCTCAGACCCCTCACTCCGCAGGGAGAGCCTCTGTAGCTGGGGCCGCCTCCCCGTTTGTGGGTCCCCCACCCACCCAGGTGTGCGTCCTGCCTGCACCCCAGCCCTGCCCTCATGTCTGTCTGATTGTGGTCTCTCCCTCATATCTTTAGTCTCGGGAGAACTTTTCTGCCAGAGTCTGGCTTCTACCATCAGTAGTCGCTCTGTAAATAGTTGTGATTTTGGTGTGCCTATGGGAGAAGGTGAGCTCGGGGTCTTCCTAGTCTGCCCTCTCGGACATACTGTAGTATCTTTTTTTTTTTTTAAGATACTTACTTATTTGGCTGCTCTGGGCTTTAGTTATGGCACACGGGACCTTCCTTGCCCCATGCAGGGTCTTAGTTTTGGCCGCTGAACTCTTAGCTGCCACATGTGGGATCTAGTTCCCTGACCAGGGGCTGAGCCCAGGCCCCTGTACTGGCAGTGTGGAACCTCAGCCACAGGAGCACAAGGAATCCCAAAGTCGTCTCTTTGCTTTGGTTTTTATTCTTTAGTTGGAGGGAATTGCTTTACGGTGTTGTGTTGGTTTCTGCCGCACAACAACGCAACTCAGCATATACATATATCACCTCCCTCTTGAGGCTCCCTCCCCTCCCCCTGCCTTACCCCTCTAGGTCCATCACAGACTGCCAGGCTGGGGTCCCTGTGTTATACAGCAACTGCTCACCAGACATCTATTTTACACATGGCAGTGTATATATGCTGGTGCTACTCTCTCCATTCGCCCCACTTTCTCCTTTCCCCATTGTATCTACGAGTCCACTTTCTATATCTGCATCTCCATTCCTTCCCTGCAGATAGGCTTGTCAACACCACTTTTTTAGGTTCCATATATATGCATTGACATCTGGTGTTTACTTTTCTCTTTATGGCTCACTTCACTGTGTGTGACAGGTTCTAGGCTCACCCACCACTAGAACGGACTCAAATTCATTCCGCTTATGGCTGAATAATGTTTCATTGTATATATGTACCACAACTTCTTTATCCATCCATCTGATGTTAGACATCTGGATTGCTTCCATGTCCTAGCCGTTGTACATGGAGCTGCAGTGAACAATGGGGTACATGTGTCTTTCTGAATTATGGTTTTCTTAGGATATATGCCCAGTAGTAGGAGAAGGCAGTGGCACCCCACTCCAGTACTCTTGCCTGGCAAATCCCATGGATGGAGGAGCCTGGCAGGCTGCAGTCCATGGGGTCGCTAGGAGTCGGACATGACTGAGTGACTTCATTTTCACTTTTCACTTTCATGCGTTGGAGAAAGAAATGGCAACCCACTCCAGTGTTCTTGCCTGGAGAATCCCAGGGATGGGGGAGCCTGGTGGGCTGCCATCTATGGGGTTGCACAGAGTCAGAGACAACTGAAGCGACTTAGCAGCAGCAGCAGCAGCAGGATTGCTGGGTCATATGGTAGTTTTGGAGAAGGAAATGGCAATCTTAGTTTCTTGAGGAATCTCCATACTGTTCCACATAGTGGCTATATCCCACCAACAGTGCCAGAGGATTCCCTTTTCTCCACATTCTCTCTGTCATTTTTGGAGATTTTTTGATGATGGCCATTCTGACTGGTATGAGGAGATACCTCACTGTAGTTTTGATTTGCAGTTCTCTAATAATGAGTGATCTAAGCATCTTTTCATGTGTTTATTGGTTGTCTGTATGTCTTCTTTGGAGAAATGTCTGTTCAGGTCGGGCTGTTTTTCTGATATTGAGTCATATGAGCTGTTTATATATTTTGGAGGTTAATTCATTGACAGTTGTTCCATTTGGAATTATTTTTTCCCATTTTGAGAGTGGTCTTTTAATCTTGTTTATTGTTTCCTTTGCTGTGCAAAAGTGTCTAAGTTTAATTAGGTCCCACTTGTTTATTTTTGCTTTTATTTCCGTTACTCTAGGAGGTGGGTCAAAGAGTTGTGATTTACATCAGAGAGTGTTCTTCCTATGTTTTCCTCTATGAGCTTTACATTTAAGTCTTACATTTAAGTCTTTAATCCATGTTGATTTTATTTTTGTGTATGGTGTTAGGAAGTGTTCTAGTTTCATTCTTTTACATGTAGCTGTCCTGTTTTCCCAACACTACTTATTGAAGAGGCTAGCTTGTTTCCATTTTCTCCTATATTCTTGCCTCCTTTGTCTAATATAAGGTGTGTGGGTTTATCTCTGGGCTTTCAATCTTGTTCCATTGGTCTATATTTCTGTTTTTGTGTCAGTACCATACTGTCTTGATGACTAGCTTTATAGTATAGTCTGAAGTCAGGAAGGGTGATTCCTCCAGTTCTGCTTTTCTTTCTCAAGATTGCTTTGGCTTTCAGAGTCTTTTCTCTTTCCTTACAAATTGTGACATTTTGGGGGGCTCTATTTCTGTGAAAAATACCACTGGCAGTTTGATAAGGATTGCACTGAATATGTAGATTGCTTTGGGTAGTATAGTCATTTTCACAATATTGAGTCTTCCAATCCAAGAACATGGTATATCTCTCCATCTGTCTGTATCTTTTTTTTTATTTCTTTCATCAGCAATGTATAATTTTCTCCATACAGGTCTTTCGTCTCTAAAGGCTTACTCCTAGTATTGTATTATTTTTGTTGCAATGACGACTGTGATTGTTTCCTTAATTTCTCATTCCGATTTTCATTGTTAGTGTATAGAAATGAAAGGAATTTCTGTGTTGTTACTTTCATATTCTGCAACTTTACTATATTCATTGATTATCTCTAATAATTTTCTGCTGGCCTCTTTAAGGCCTCTTTAAGGTTTTCTATGTATAGTATTATGTCATCTGCAAACAGTGAGAGTTTTACTTCTTTTTTTCCACTCTAGAGTCCTTTCATTTCTTTTTCTTCTCTGATTGCTGCGGCTATTTGGTTATTCAACATAATCAAAATTATGTTGAATAATAGTGATGAGAGTGAGCACCCTTGTCTTGCCCCTGATCCTAGAGGGAATGCTTTCAGTTTTTCACCATTGATAATAATTTTACTGTGGGTTTGTCATTTACAGCCTTCATTATGTTGCATATGTGTGGCTCACACTGTAAAGAATCTGCCTCCAATGCAGGAGACATGGGTTTGATCCCTGGTTTGGGAAGAACCCCTGGAGAAGGGAATGGCTACCCACTCCACTATTCTTGTTGGAGAATTCCATGGACAGAGAAGGACAACAGTCTACATGGTCATAAAGAGCCAGACACAACTGAACAGCTAACACGTGCTCCTTCTATGCCTGCTTTCTGGAGAGCTTTTAATCACAAGTGGGTGCTGAATTTTGTCAGAAGCTTTCTCTGCATCCATTGAGATGATCATATTGTTTTTATCTTTCGATTTGTTTATATGGCATATCATATTGACTGATTTGTGTGTGGTGAAGAATTCTTGCATCCCTGGGATAAAGCCTGCTTGATCATTATGTATGATCTTTTCATGTGTTTTTGGATTCTGTTTTCTAGAATTTTGTTGAAGATTTTTACATCTATGTTCATCAGTGATATTAGCCTACAGTTTTCATTTTTTTGTGGTATCTCTGTCTGGTTTTGGTAACAGGGTGATGGTGGCATTGTGGAATGAGTTTGGGAGTTTTCCTTTCTCTGCATTTTCCTGGAGGAGCTTGAGCAGGATAGGTGTTAGATTTTCTCTAAACTTTTGGTAGAATTTGCTGGTGACACCATCTGGCCCTGGTCTTTGTTTTTTGAAAGATTTTAGATTACAGTTTTGATTTCTGATTGATCTGTTCATATTTTCTATTTCTTCCTGGTTCAGTTTTGGACAGTTATACATTTCTAAGAATTTGTCCATTTCTTCCAGGTTGTCCATTTTATTGGTATATAGTTTCTCGGAGTAGTCTTGTATGATCCTTTTTATTTCTGTGTTTCTTTATTGGTTTTCTATCTGGATGATCTGTTCATTGGTGTGAGTGGAGTGTTAAAGTCCCCCACTATTATTGTGTCACTGGCAATTTCCCCTTTAGTAGGTGTTAGCATTTGCCTAATGTGTTGAGGTACTCATATGTTGGGTGCATATATATTATATCTTCTTATCCCTTGATCATTACATAGTATCCTTCCTTGTCTCCTGTAATGGTCTTTATTTTAAAATCTATTTTATCTTGAGATTTTATTGTTACTCCTGCTTTTTTATTTCAGTTTGCTTGGAATTTATTTTTTCTAGCCCCTTTCAATTTGTATGTGCCCCTAGGTTTGAAGTGGGAATCTTGTAGATAGCATATATAGGGGGTCTTGTTTTGTATCCATTCAACCAATCTATGTCTTTTGATTGGAGCATTTATTCTATTTACATTTAAGGTAATTATTGATATGTATAATTCTATTACCATTTACTTTATTGTTTTGGGTTTGTTTTTGTAGGCCTTTTCTTTCTCTTGTGTTTCCTGTCTAGAAAAGTTTCTTTAGCATTTGGTGAAGAGCTGGTATGGTAGTGCTTAATTCTCTTAACTTTTGCTTATCTGTAAAGCTTCTGATTTCTCCTTCAAATATGAATGAGATCCTTTCTGGAGAGTGCAATCTTGGTTGTAATTTTTTTATCACTTTAAATACATCCTGTCACTGCCTTCTAGTCTGCTGCTTTTCTGTTTAAAGGTCAGCTGTTGAAAGATCAGCTTGAAAGATCATCTTTATGGGGATCCCCTTGTATGTTGTTACTGTTTTCTTGGTTCTTTTAATATTTTTTCTTTGTATTTAATTTTCATTAGTTTGATGTATATGTGTCTTGACATGTTTCTCTTTGGGTTTTTCCTGTTTGGGACTCTTTGATCTTCCTGCACTTGGGTGGCTATTTCCATTGTCATGTTAGGGAAGTCTTCGAGTATAATCTCCTCAAATATTCTCTTACACCCTTTCTTTTTCTCTTTTTCTTCTGGGATCCCTATAATTCAGATGTGGATGTGTTTGTTGTCCCACAGGTCTCTGAGACTGTTCTCATTTCTTTTCATTTTTTTTCTGTATTCTTCTTTGCTTCAGTTATTTCCACCATTCTATCTTCCAGCTCACTTATCCAATCTTCTGCCTCAGGTATTCTGCTATTGGTTGCCTATGTGTATTTTTAATCTCAATTATTATGTTGTGTCCATTGCTTATTTTCTATTCTGTATTTTTTCTAGCCCCCTTATTAGATATTTTTTGTATCTTCTTGCTCTGCATACCTGCTCTGTATATCTGTGCCTCCATTTTATTTCCAAGATTTTGGATCATCTTCACTATTGTTACTCTGAATTCTTTTTCAGGTACATTACCTATTTCTTCTTCATTTGTTTGGTCTTGTGAGGTCTTACCATGTTCCTTCATCTGCTGCATGTTTCACTGCCTTTTCATTCTGTTTAATTTACTGTGTTTAAGAGCGACTGAGCTGAGCTGAGCTGAAGTCTCCTTTATGTAGGCTGGAAAGTCACAGTTCCTCTCAGTTGTGGAGTCATCTCCAGTGGGTGAGGCTGGACCAGTGCCTCGTGGTTTCCTGGTTTTGGGGGGACTTGTGCCTGCATTCTGCTGGATGGATCTGGGTCTTGTCTCTGAAGGGCAGTGTCATGTCCAATAGTGTGTTTTGGGGTACCTATAGGTTTGGTATGGCTTTGGGCAGTTTGTCTATTTTGGGGAAGTTTTGTGTTCCTATTTTGCTGAATGTTTGGCATGAGGCATCCAGCACTGGAACTTGCTGGCCTTTGGGGGTGGGGAGTGGGGCTTGGTCTCAGTGTTGAGATGGAGGCCATTGAGAGAGGTCTGGTTAATGTTTCCTGGGGTCAGAAGTTCTCTGGTAGCCCAAAGTCCTGGACTCGAGTCTCCCACTCTGGAGGTTCAGGCCCTACCTCTTACTGTAGCACCAAGTTTTCACAGGCCACACAGCACAGAAGGAAAAACCCCAAGACTAATGGTGAAAGGAACACTGAACAGCCAAGAACACTCAAGTAACTCACACACAAAGAGAAAAGAAGAGAGGGAAAGAAGGATTTAAAAAAAAGCCAAAAAATAACTATCAAGCCAATAAACAAATCCATTAGTGAAAATGAATACTAAAAACTAGACTAGCAAAAACACAAAATAAAAAGCATGGGAAAATTGTGTTATAACTAAAAAGTACAATAAAAATAGGAAAAAATAAATAAAGTGAATTTGTTTAAAAATCAGATGTTTTTAAATGGGAAAAAGTATGTTATAAAAATTAAAGGGATAATAAAGAAAATTAGAATAATATGAAAAGGAAAAAGAAAAAAACTGTGACAAACCTAGACAGCATATTAAAAAGCAGAGACATTACTTTGCTGACAAAAGTCCATATAGTCAAAGCTATGGTTTTTCCAGTGGTCTTGTATGGATGTGAGAGTTGGACCATAAAGATGGCTGAGTGCCGAAGAATTGATGCTTTTGAACCGTGGTGTTGGACAAGACTCTTGAGAGTCCCTTGGACTGCAAGGAGATCCAACCAATCAATCTCTGACACTGCCCTTCAGAGAAACAAGACCCAGATCCCTCCAACAGAACACAGGCACTGGTTCTGTGCCTGGAAACCAGGAAACCTTCACAAGGTTCTGGTCCAATCCCGCCCACTGGGGATAGACTCCACAGTTAATCGGAACTATGACTCTAGACTACATAAAGGAGACTTTAGTCACAGTCCAACAAAGGAGATCAGTCCTGAATATTCACTGGAAGGACGGATGTTGAAGCTGAAACTCCAGTTCTTTGGCCACCTGATGTGAAGAACTGACTCACTGGGAAAGACCCTGGAAGGTAGGAGGAGAAGGGGACGACAGAGGATGAGATGGTTGGATGGCATCACCAACTTGATGGACATGAGTTTGAGTAAACTCCGGGAGTTGGTGATGGACAGGGAGGCCTGGCGTGCTGCAGTCCATGGGACTTGCAGAGAGTCAGACACGACTGAGGGACTGGACTGAACTCTGCTGTGGTCAGCGTGGGGGCAGCTCAGAGTCAGGTCTGGCCTTCCTCCAGCTTGTGTACTTGCCCCCAGAGTCCACAGCCTCGGGCTGACTGCGAGGGTTTACTCTGATCCACCGTGCCCGCGGCTGCAGGGGTGCAGTCCTTCCGCTTTTGCTCACACAGCCCCCGGTGCTGTGTGAGCACAGCAGAGCTGGGCGGCGTGTGGAGAGGGCCGGCCCCGCGAGACCTGCGGGACGCCGCTCAGTCTGAGGCGCTCGGGCGTCCCCGAGGGTGTCGGCCTCGGGTCGTGGGTCTCCAGGCGCCCGGGAAGGGGCGGGCAGCACCTGTGCCCGCTCAGAGGTGGGGGCAGCCGCCGTCGGGGCCTCGGCGCCCCGGCCTCTGACTCTGGCGCCCGCAGGCCCTGCCCTGACGTGGCCGAGCGGCCCGCTGTCCGCTCCGGCGCGGCGCGCGGCGGTCGGGCCTCTTCACTTGCGTTGGCTTAGCTCAGGCACCGCTGGAGGGACGGCGGGGGCCGCTCTCCTCGGCGCAGCGCCGCGCTCCTCCGCCGGCCGGGGCTTCCCCGGGCTCCTGCAGTCGTCGTGCGGCCCGCCTCGGAGCGCCCTCGCCGCGGCCAGCCCTTGTCTCTCCCTGGGACCCAGCCCGGAAGCCGAGCCTCCTCACGAGGCGCCTCCCCGCGCCGCGCCAGCCGCCTCCCCGCTGGGGGCACTGTCGGCAGCGTCTCCTCTCAGCTGGGGGCGCTGTCCCGCAGCGTCTCCTCCCCGCTGGGGGCGCTGTCGGCAGCGTCTCCTCTCAGCTGGGGGCGCTGCCGGCAGCGTCTCCTCGCCGCTGGGGGCGCTGTCGGCAGCGTCTCCTCCCCGCTGGGGGCGCTGTCGGCAGCGTCTCCTCGCCGCTGGGGACGCTGTCGGCAGCGTCTCCTCCCCGCTGGGGGCGCTGTCGGCAGCGTCTCCTCGCCGCTGGGGGCGCTGCCGGCAGCGTCTCCTCCCCGCTGGGGGCGCTGTCCCGCAGCGTCTCCTCCCCGCTGGGGGCGCTGTC
>SJYQ01002765.1:228186-274767 GCA_006410935.1 Redunca redunca | reverse complement strand
TTTTTTTTTTTTTTTTTTTGGAATTTTCATCTTAGTATTTACCCTTTTTTATAACAAGTTATTAATGTATGTTTTATAATTTGAATATTTTGTTCTCACTATCCTCTTGGATAGTATTTAATTCTGAGAACATTAGCTCTACTCATTTTTCATCTTTCTCCTGTCTTGTGCTTGAGCAGTTTTTTCAGATTTGTAAAAAGTTTGAAAATGTGAAAATTTTTTCAATTCTCAATTTTTTTCAAATTTTTTCAGAATTTTTTTTTCAGAAAATTCAAAAAATTTTTCAATTTTTTTCAGCAAATTTTTTCTTCTTTGGGAGACTAGGTTATTGGCTCTTTTTCAAGTTACTGGATTTCCTCTACACATCTCAGATTGTATAGTCTAAGTAGCTTCAGTGTATTTCCACACACTGGATGAGTTTTATTTGTTTGTTTAGCAGTAAATATACACCTTAAAAATGAGAGTTTTCCTCTAGCTATTGTTCAGAGAAGAATATGGGTAGAATACTGAACTTCAGCCAACTTGTGCTTTCCTGAATGTATCATGGGTACTTTACTTAAGATTTTGTCTCCTATTTCCAGTACCCGTGCCCACTGTTGGAGTCGCCCAAGTCAGAGTTCCTACTGTGATAGAATGTGCTCGTGTTCAGTTTTAGTTTCATCCAGGCCTATATATATATATATATATATATATATATATATTCACCTAAATAGTCAGCTACTCTTGTTGGCCTTACAACACATTATGATTTTTCTGTTAAGTTCCTATGATCCAGTTCTCCAAAGAACACCATTATCCCAGGACTTTTAAAGGTATTTTTCTGGTTAAGATAATCACAGTCTGGCTGGATTTTCACATTAGTATATTTCCATCTGCTGTATATCTTCCAGGAAGTCCATAATTGTCCCAGATTTCAGGTGCTTTTCTACTTTTATTTTTTCATTTGTCCTTTTCAAAGGCATCTGAGATATGCTTATTCCACTCTCTTCTGTCTTGATTTGTGGCAGGCACGTTTCCTTTATTATTGACATTCAGTTCAGTTCAGGTGCTCAGTCGTGTCCAACTCTTTGTGACCCCATGAACTGCAGCACACCAGGCCTCCCTGTCCATCACCAACTCCCGGAGTTTACCCAAACCCACGTCCATTGAGTCGGTGATGCCACCCAACCATTTCATCCTCTGTCATCCCCTTCTCCTCCTGCCCTCAATCTTTCCCAGCATCAGGGTCTTTTCAAATGAGTCGGCACTTCGCATCAGGTGGACAAAGTATTGGATTTCAGCTTCAACATCAGTCCTTCCAATGAACACCCAGGACTGATCTCCTTTAGGATGGACTAGTTGGATTTCCTTGCAGTCCAAGGGACTCTCAAGAGTCTTCTCCAACACCACAGTTCCAAAAGCATCCTCTAATCACATGATGCATTCATTTTGAGTAACTGATTATGTTTTTCCAAGTTACTATTTTTCAGCTTTCTATGAAGTTGACTTGGGTGTGTGGTTGAATTTGTTACCATTATACTTATTTTCACTCAGCCTGATTCCCATAAAAGAGATAACTTCTTATCTTGTTTTCCATTCAAAATACTTACAGTAGGCATATTTAGAAATGGTCTTCAAACTTGCTGGCATTTTCATCCAGTCAAATATTATTACAAAAGACTTATTCGTTGCCTTTTTTTTTTTTTTTTTACTGTTTTAAATACAGAATTGCAACCAGTTGTCATAAAAGATTTAAGATTTCCATGTCACCTTTTAGAAAGATTCATTAATAGAGGCACTCAAACTGTGTCATTTTAAAGCATCAGTAACCACCTCAAAGGACGTGAGTTTGAGCAAGATCGGGAGATGGTGAAGGACAGGGAAGCCTGGTGTGCTGCAGTCCATGGGTCACAAACAGTGGGACACAGCTGTGTGACTGACCAACAACAAATGAGAAAATGAGTTTTAATTTGAAAGCTGAGGCTGATCCCCTGCAAGGATGATTTTCATACCCTTTTTGACTGAAGGTTTAGATTCTCAAACATATGCCATTTTTAAAAATAGTAAAGAAGACACCTCCTGATTCCAATATTTAATAAGTCCCTCCTTACCAACCTGTAATTTAGTACTCAACACAAAGTATGCATGTGAGAATTGAATATTAATGTAATTTAGTGGAGTTTCTGCAACAGAGAAAAATGAGAACCTGTCTTCTGTATTTCCATGGACACTAATGTTCCCTTATTTTTTATTTTGTATTTCAATTCTTTTTTTTTTTTTTGCATCTTTATTTTTTAATAGAAGGATTCCTTGCTTTTGAGTCATATCATTCTCTTCCTTTCCTCTTTGTCTTTCTTTACGCCCCACCTGCATATTTAATCTAACAAATATTTATTCAGTATCTCATCAGACCAGGTGCTTTGTATCCCAAGAGATACAAAGGTGAACGCATAAGCCATGATTTTGGCCTTGCCTTTGTGTCTGCAAATTTAAGTGAGACTGCAGGAATGAAAAGTGCTATCAACTGTAAAGTGCTATATAAGGTGCCATCAAAGTATAGGTAGATGCAGAAGTGATTCAATTTAAATTTGGGGTACAGATTTAATGTTTTAAAATTAGCTCTAAAAGCTTTCTGATGGTTGCCTTCAGTACTGAGTATTAAAGTGGAGATAATTTTGCTACTGCAAAAGAAGTCTCTTCAAAGTAAGAACCGTTTTACTAATGAAATTTTGGTTTAACTTTAAAGCTTCAGACATTTCGGGGAATTGATTACGTATTAGCACTCTTTTTTGTAGTTTGTGTGGATGCATATGTGGATGCAAAGATCCAATGAGACAGTATGTGTGAAAGTGTTTTAAAAACTGTGAAGTGCTATATAAGTGTAAGGTGCTGTTACTGTGAAGGGAGATGATGTCAAGAGTGGAATTTGCACAGGGAGGGCGCAGAGCCAGGCTTCTGCAGCCACACTGGGACAGGAAAAGACAGTAGAGTAAGTTTAAGAAAAAGTATGACTTCCTGTATGGTATATTTGGAAGCTCACTAGAATGGACCCCATTTCCAAAAATATCTTTTTGTCTATAAGCTCCTATGGCATTTGAAATTCAGCTAGGGACATTGTTTTTGCTTGTTGCTAATAGTAGTTAATAGCATGCATTCAAAAGTAGTCTTTTTATAATGCAGGGGTTTAACATTTGAAAGCAGTTTGCTGTATTTTTATTAGTTCATGATAACACATTGAACTAGGTCTTGGTGGTGGTACTTTTATCTTCATCATCTTTGTCCCTTTTTTATTAATGAAGGAGTAAGGATCGGCAGTTGAAAAAGTATTTATCCCATAATCAATGTGCGACAGACTTAACCCAGACCAGTTTATTCCAACCTATCTTGCAGGTTAAACCCCTGTTTGTTAAGCAACTATTTTAGACACAGAGAATTCCAAAATCTGACAGTCCAGTCTTTTTACAAGGCTCCCACGCATTGGTTGAAGAGGCCAATCTTACGGGTTGGAAACAGTTAGGGAAGGTCATAGACAGTGTTTGATTTAAAGTATTAAATTGCCTGGTAAGAGCTTTACTAATTTAGATAAGGAAGAAAGCAGTATGGGTTGGTTTAGGTCAGGAAATGCTTTGTTAAGAGGTGGGATTGTCCGGTTACTTTAAAAAGTTAGGTAAAAAAAGAGAAGAAGGCCATTTCAGGGTAGTAAAGCATTATGAGCCATCATATAAAGTGATAAAGCCATCATAACTTCAGTTATAACTTTCAGTTATAAAGCCATCGTAACTGAAAGTGATGGTAAAATTAATGACATGATGTGTTTTCAGGGAAAATACCGGTGATTTCTATAATCAATTGTTTTCCCTGAGCCTCACCAGCTGTGGGAACACCTGAATCCTCTCTTGCCAGCTGGAGTCTCCCGAGGAGGCACCCCCATGCCTTTTCTGTGCTTTCATCACCTACCCTGGCACCCACTTACGAGCTGCTGCCTGACCTCCTGAAGTTCCAAGGCTCAGTGTGTTCCATCCTCCTCTGGTTGTGAGGGGAAGCCTTTTCCACCATATTGTGCCCTTTCTGAAGGAATCCTGTGGCAGAACTTCTTGGCTCTGGCCGTGTAGACTTCTCCCCCCTTGACTCCCATAGGGCTCTTCTTCAAGGCACACTGGAGCTGACAAAGCAGACGCATCAGAGACGGGTTCACATCCCATCTAGTCTCCATCCCCATCAGAGACCCTCTCTTTGAACTTTTGCCCTGTTGTTTGACAGTGAAGCATCCGTTACCCTCTTTGTATGAGTACAGCTCATCATATGGGTACGGTGCAATGTTTTACCTTGCATTACAAAAGTGAAAGGGAGAGTTATTCCATCGGCCTGATAATTCCCCAGGAGCCAGAGCATAGCATGTAACCCAAGCTCAGCCAGTCAGATATTGGAGTCTGAGACCCTGATTTTGGAGCAAGACCTCCAGGAGAGAAGAGTGGGTTAGCAACCATGATAACTGTGAAAGTGTTAGTCGCTCAGTCATGTCCAGCCCTCTGCGACCCCATGGACTGTAGCCCCTTAGGTGTCTCTGTCCGTGGAATCTCCAGGCAAGGATACTGGACTGGGCAGCCTTTCCCTTCTACAGGGGATCTTCCTGACCCAGGGATCGAACCCAGCTCTCCTGCACTGCAGGCAGATTCTTTGCCATCTGAGTCACCAGGGAAGCCCATGACGACTATAACAAGGTTCAGCAGTGGTGCCAGTGGCTCATAGCAGTGGTGATTCCTTTGCAGAGGCACCAGTCTTACAACTGCCTCCTTGGTCCTCCAGCCCCCGTATTCCCTGAGTCCTGCTCTTTTTCTCAATTTGCATTTTTCTCTTGCTTTCTTGCAGATTCTACCACACCTGATATTGTTCTAGCAAATGTTAGAAAGATAGAATGTTCATTTGCTTTAAAAAAATATTTAGCTCAAGTTAGTTTATGTATTTATTTTTTGCAACAAAAAGACACCGTTGCAGATTTGGCTTATTGGACCATGCTGACTTTTCTTTTCTTGTGCCAGATTCTCCCTAGGAGACCCCGAGTCGGCCCTTTGTTTAGCTTTCATCTTCCTCTGCCTGCAAAACTGGTATACTTGCAAATGCCTAAACCTCATGAGTACAAGCTCTATTTTCTTTTCTGAATTTTCCGGCTCACATGTATATTGAGAGAATAATTAGGTACTATTTAAGTCATGAGGAGACGGAAAGGACTGCCTAATTCCATGTGTTAGGGATTTTGGATTCCTGTTCTGGTCCAGTTATCACCGATATTCTCAGTTAATGCTCATACCATTGTTATCAAATGGACACAGTGGCAGACTCTGAAATTAAAAAAAAAAAACAAAACTGAATTTCTTCAGTGGAAAACTAGGAAAACTTAAGGAATACATCCCTCCTGGTTATCTGATAATTTTCAGATAATTGTCTTTGAGCCATCTACAACTCTGTAAGCTGTAGATCACTAATAGCAATGCAAATGATTCTTGTCTATAGATGTACAAATACATTATTTCCTGGTGAGGTAAAATTTGCTTCCTTTGCCCACTGTTGAAAAAGCCAGGTTTTTATTCTATTTCTAAGTTTATTTTAGCATTTTTTGCTGCTTTTGTCTGTGGTTCTTTGAGTTAGTTTTAACATTTGACTGTTTGTCTCATCAATTAATAAATTTAAATAGTCTTGGACACCTGCATACTGTAAATTCACATGACAGATTTTATCTTGTAAAATAGAGATCCTTTAACAATCTCAGTTTATGAACTAGGAAATATTACACTTTTGGCCCCTAGTGCTATTGAATGGCAAGGGTAAAATTTAAGACCAGATTTTCCAACTTCAAATTCAACAATCCGTTTACAAGAAAGAAGGGAGAAGTAAAACAAGCATCTCATCACTTCTGCCCCTGTAAATTTAGTGTTTCCATGAGCTTCCTGCTTCCAGCGTCTTTGTCCTTTATTTTGCTTTACAAACTACTGACGATTACTGTTCTGAAACCCTGCTTTATTCCTTTCTCTTTGGCCATTTCTCTCAATGGCTTCTAGGGTCAATTAGAATATTTTGAGCTATGGACTTTGGAATTTAATCCTCCCCATTCTGAGAACTGACCCATTGGGAAAAAATAAAACCCTGATAATTGGAAACGCTGAAAGCAAAAGGAGAAGGGGCCACATAGGATGATGAGATGGTTAGACGGTATCACCGCCTCAGTGGACTTGAATGTGAGCAAACTCCGGGAGACAGTGAAGGACAGGGGAGCCTGGCCGTGCTGCCGTCCACTGGGCTGCAGAGTCAGACGCAGCTTAGCGACCAGCAGCATCAGCTTGCCCACGCATCCTCCAGTGATATCTTACAGGCAGCACGCCTTGTATTTACTCATCTTTGTTTCCTCTGTTGTGAGACCTTCCCCGAAATCCAGTAAATCCTAAAAAGTCACTTCCAACCAAAGTGCACTTCTCCCGTGAAGTTTTCCTGAAGCTGTCTGTCACGGAGTCATCGTCCTCTCCTCTACAGTTACATTAAGAGCCTGTGTCTGTCCAGCCACTGGACAGTCAGTCTTGCGGTTGTTTAGGGGCATGCGGGCATTTACGAATCAGGATTTTAGAGGCAAAATGGGGCAGTAGGTAAGAATATAGGCTTTAGAGTGAGGCTGCCTGACTCCACATTTCAGCTCTGCCGCTTCCTCCTTCTGCAACCTTAGGGAAGCTATATAACTTCTCAGCACTTTGGATTCTTCACTTTTGAGAGGATGAGATGTCCTAATTAGATTACTGTGATGATTACCTATACTAGTATATGTTGAGTGCTTATACGAATACTTTTGGTCCAAAATAAGTGTTGTATAAAACTTTAAGATTATTATTGACATTACTACTGCTTTACTCATTCTTGACCTATTTTCTGGGTGGAATTTAAAGTTATTTGAGGAAAAAAAATGTTTTTCAGAAACTGTTTTATAGTGCTTGTCACAAATTTGATGCTTGGTATAGGGGAAACTGTCGAAGGTTTTTGAGTAGGGTTTTATATGTCAAAGGCAGTGTTTAGACACCATGCAGCAAGGTATTAGAAAAGTTACTGAATCAGCAGTTAATTTAGTAATTACAAAGAGGTGATAGCTTTTTATTCATTTCTGGTTAATCAATGTTTTTTCAGTATTCACCATGTGCCAGACATAGAGATCAATCATAGAGATTCAGAGCGAACAAACCCTTCCAGTCTTTAAGGCGCTTAGCATCCAGTATAGGAAAGTAAGTGCATGATCATGAAGTCTCATTTCCGCACTGTGAAGGGTTCCTGACCAGGGTTTTGGCCTTTCCCAGTCATCTGAATGCTGGAAGAGGCCAGACAAGAAATCCAGGCAGGGCTTTACTGGGGCCCTTTCCGCCGTAAAGTTTCCCTTTCTTGCTTCCTGAGGGGGAGGCAAGCTAGTTCCTTACAAGGGATGAGCGTAGGGGTGTGTCCAGGGGTCGGGCTGGGGGGCTCAGGTGGTCCGCCTGCCCCTCGGGTGGTGCTGAGTGCAGGAGGCAGGCACAGGACCCTGCTCTTGTTCCCGACACCCTGCTTTTGCTCCCGCACTTCGTGAAAATCACGAAGCGTCGGTTGAGTTTTTTTGGTCTTTTTGTATTGTGTCCGTGGCGTGTCCCAGCCGCACATGTACACAGTCAGTTTCAGTCCCTTACAGTTTGTTTGCATTCTGCTGCTCTGGGAAATGTCCATCCACACACAAGCGCTGCAGCAAAGGGCCCAGGCCCCAGCCCATCTCAGCAGGGTGTGTGTGAGCACAGGAGACAGTGGGAAACAAAGGCAGGGACAGAGCTGGTTTCTTCAAGGAGGTGATTCTTGAGTCAACCCAAAATAGAAGGCTTGGAAGGTAAAGGTGCGGGAGTGTTCTAGCAAGCAGGCAGATCTGTAGAGGCCAGACCAACGCGGTGGCCTACAGAACTGCAGGAGGATGAGCCCTGACTATGGCACGAATGAGGCTGGGTAAGTCATAGGGCTCCATTGCCCTGGGTCGGGGAGATCTCCCGGAGAAGAAAATGGCAACCCACTCCAGTACTCCTGCCTGGAAAATTCCATGGATGGAGGAGCCTGGTGGGCCATGGTCCGTGGGGCCGTAGAGTCGGACACAACTGAGCGACTTCACTCACTCACTGTCGCCATAAAAATAGCTTAGACCTTTTCCTGTGGCCAGTAGAGAAGGTGTGGAGATCTGAATCCCTATAGTACATGATCAGGAAGATTTGTAAACTATTGTGGTTCTAAATTATGCTTAATTTTAATATTACAGAAGTAAAGAAACATTGGTGAACACAGCCAGTGTGCCAGTGACCCCACAACACAGCATCCGAGCAACAACAGCTAGTGCTAATCCCCACGCCCAACGGTGTTTCCACTGTGTTCTTAACAGGGTAATACCCCATGTTTGTTTTGTAGGGTGGCTCCTAGAATGTAGAATCCCAAGAAGTATGTAGCATCCCAAGTAGTTTTTAAGATAAATCAGCTGTATCATTAAGACCGAGGGGTCTGCAGAAATGAGGCATGTTTCAGAAAATATAGGAGAGAGAGAGAGAAGATGAGAGGGGTCCCCAGCAAGGCCGCTACTTGGAAGAGCCCAAAGTTACCAAGGTCGTCAGTGTTCGCCCCACCACAGGCCGGTGAACAGAGGGTTGTGTTGGGGCAAGGAACAGCGACTTTATTTGGAAAGCCAGCAGACCAAGAATGCAGCATCCTGAAGAACCATCTCGCCTGAGTTAGAATGTAGGCTTCCTTTATACTCAAAGGGCAGGAGTTGTTGCAGAGTTCTTGCAGCTGTCCGCGTAGGTCTCTACATGATGTTCCTGTAAAACTCCAACAAGACAATGGTTATTTTCTGTTACACAACTTTATCTCTGTATGAATGGAAATGTGCTATTTATATCTTTGAGAATAGCCCTTGACAATGGGCTATTCTGTGTATTTCGGGCTATAGGCAGCATTCTTAACTTGTAGCAAGTGCAATAGAATACAGAGGTTGAAGTAAAATAAATAGATCCAATATGGAATGAGATCTGTTCTTCCCCGTTGCAGAGTCGCCAGAACCTCAAAGCAGTGGCTGGTGGCAGGTAATCGTGTAATGAAGACTCACTGGCTGGCCAACATTTGCCTGTTATTGGTTTCCTGTTCCTATTACTGATATTCCTATTATTGGCCTTGTGTTTATGGCACAAAATCATACAGTAGGAAGTGCTGTGGGAAGGGAGAGCTTGGCCTTTTGAAGCTGCTTTCGTTGCTCTCGCAGTGTTTAACTTCCACCATGCTGCGTGTTCCTGCTTGCATTGTCCTCCTAACACATGAAGTCTGATACTTGTTCATCACTAATCAGGTTGAAATAAATCATGTTATGTGTTGAACTTAGCTAAATTCTGCCCTCTCTTTATTCATCTGACAGGGTGGTTTTAGAACAGTAAGTTCTACAAATGTCAGTGCACAAACAAACCTTCATTATAGAAGCAATTCACTAATATTGCATAAATCATGAGAAGAAACAAAGGACACTGCATCCTAAGAGGCAAATTTTCAACCATCTAACAAAAGAATATTCCCTCAAATTTGTAAATATGTATTCTCAGCTTGCAATGTTAAAAGTTCTTGTAGCTGCTGGATAAAAATTGTTATTTATACGATTCATGCAGAAGTGTGCTTAAGTCATTAGTTTCTGGAAACAGTTCAAGTATATATTATGTATTTAGAAAACGTACATAAAATTTAAAAATTATGTTCTTAAAAATATATATATATGTATTTGAAACTCTCAATAGTGAATGCTAAAAGTTCCTAACTATCAGGAACTGTCTCTTATCCACATNATTAGGAACTGTCTCTTATCCGCATAAGAAAGGCTGTATTCAGTAAAATATGCAAGTCAGTGAGAGTCTTATTGACAAACAGCAGATGTGGTGGTAAGGCAAAGTACTGTGTGATGTAGTAATACTGTTTCTATTTAAAAAGGGAGCAGTCAGGCCTCCCTGGTGGCTGCCAATGCAGGATACGTAAGTTCGAGCCCTGACCTGGGAGGACCCCACGTGCTGCAGAGCGGCTGAGCCCACGCCCCACAAGTGTCAGGCCTGTGCTCTAGCGCCCGGGGACCCCTGCGGCCGAGTCCACGGGCCACAGCGAGGGAGCCGAGTCCACGGGCCACAGCGAGGGAGCCGAGTCCACGGGCCACAGCGAGGGAGCCGAGTCCACGGGCCACAGCGAGGGAGCCGAGTCCACGGGCCACAGCGAGGGAGCCGAGTCCACGGGCCACAGCGAGGGAGCCGAGTCCACGGGCCACAGCGAGGGAGCCGAGTCCACGGGCCACAGCGAGGGAGCCGAGTCCACGGGCCACAGCGAGGGAGCCGAGTCCACGGGCCACAGCGAGGGAGCCGAGTCCACGGGCCACAGCGAGGGAGCCGAGTCCACGGGCCACAGCGAGGGAGCCGAGTCCACGGGCCACAGCGAGGGAGCCGAGTCCACGGGCCACAGCGAGGGAGCCGAGTCCACGGGCCACAGCGAGGGAGCCGAGTCCACGGGCCACAGCGAGGGAGCCGAGTCCACGGGCCACAGCGAGGGAGCCGAGTCCACGGGCCACAGCGAGGGAGCCGAGTCCACGGGCCACAGCGAGGGAGCCGAGTCCACGGGCCACAGCGAGGGAGCCGAGTCCACGGGCCACAGCGAGGGAGCCGAGTCCACGGCCACAGCGAGGGAGCCGAGTCCATGGGCCACAGCGAGGGAGCCGCCAGCCACGCTTCACAGCGAGAGAAGCCGCTGCCGCGAGCAGCCAGGGCTCAGCTAGAGGGGAGCCACTGCTCACAGCAGCCGGAGGACGGCCTGTGCAGCAGCAAAGGCCCAGCACAGCCGAGATTCAACCAATCAATCGATATTTTAATTAATTTTTTTAAAAATGAGCAGTCCTTTCTATCCCGACGAGCTTGGCTTCATTCAGCTGACCTCCTGAGTGTCGTTCAGCCCCTCGTCGTGTCCGGCTCCCTGTGACCTCATGGACTGCGGCACGCCAGGCCTCCCTGCCCCTCACATCTCCCGGAACCTGCCCAAGTTAATGGCCATTGAATCCGTGATGCCATCCCGCCGTCTCATCCTCCCTCACTGTCTTCTCCTTCTGCCTTCCCTCTTGCTCAGCATCAAGGTTTTTCCCAGTGAACTGGCCGTGTGCATCAGGTGGCCAAAGTGTTGGAGCTTCAGCATCAGTCCCTCCAGTGAACATTCGGGGCTGATTTCATGATCTATAGCTGCAATTAACAATGAAGGGGTTCAGAGTAGGAACTCCTAAAAACTATTTCACTATAAACTCTCATGTGATATGGATACTTTAGTATTTATTTTTATTGTGAAACTGAGGAATATAATATCTTGTTCAATGCATTACTAAGGCTTCTTATTTTTTTAACAGCTAGTTAATCAAATTATTGCTTACATTTTTCCAGAAACTAATTTGAAACCTCTTTCAGAGATAGAAGTAACTGATTAAAAATATAATCAGTTCCCCAGACTCATTCGTGGTTGCCTAGGGGAATTGGAGGGGAGGGATGGACTCAGAATTTGGGGTTACTAGATACAGACTATTACGTATAGCATGGGTAAGCAACAGAGTCATAGCATAGCACAGGGAACTACCTAATCTCCTGAGATAAACGATAATAAAAAAGAGTATCTATTAAAATGTATATATATATAAAACTGAGTCACTTTGCTCTTCAGCAGAAATTAGCACAACATTATAAATCAACTATACTTCAATAAAATAATATAAAATCAGTTTCCATATTAAAATAAAAACTAAAGAAAAAAATGGGTGAAATAAATAAAAATAGAAAATAAGATTAAGCCCCAAGGATCAGCTTGACAGAAAAGATTATCTTGAGAATTTGATAAATGTGGTTCAAAGTCATATCCAGATCATATGTTAAGCACAAATAACTTTTAGGCTTTTATTTTTTTGGATATTTATCTCTAAAGATGATTTAGCAATAGTTAATAATAATCTATTTAATGAATAAACTTTACTAAAATCTTATATTCTGAAAAAAATTGTGTCTGTCTTAAAATTTACTGAAAATGTAAATAATATGGCACCCAAGGAAAGTTACAAACTTTTATTATGCAGACGGTTGAGCTTCCCACTTCATTTCCTTTCTGGAAGAACGAGTAAATGTCGAGGTATAATCAGTGTTATACTTAGCTAGTGATCCTTTTCAGTTTTACTTATGGTTTTTAGGCTTTTAAAGTAATATCAGTGTGGATTCTCCGCTGGAAAGCCTAGAAAAAACTGAAAAGGAACAGAGCAAGCAGGGAGCAGAGATGAAGGATGAAGCGTCAGAAGGGGAGCAGAGCAGCAGAAGAGAGACGAGACTCACGTGAAGATGGAGTCTGAAGATGACTCTGCCGAGAAGGGGGGCCACTGAGCGATGCTGGTGATGACGGCGGGCGACCGCTGGAGGTGACCTCGGGTGATGGGGAGGAGGCTGGCAAGTGGGGAATGACCACGGAGAGAGCATTAGCGGCGAGTCTCGGGTACATGGTGGGGTTTGGAAACCTTGTCCCATTCTTCTTCACTAGGTGCTTGTCTAGGACCAACATTCTCACCAGACCCTCTCCCCCAGCACTTTCAGAACACGCTCCCTGCTCTCCCCATCCTCATCCTTCCGTGACCAGCAGGGCGCACTGCCCTGAGCCTGGTCCCATTTCCATTTCCTTCGGTGTTCCCAGTAGTTACATTAAGTCTTAACTGGTGATTTTTGCTTTGAATTTTGATGCCTCTTTATGACGTAACAGTAAAGAGGATATATGGTTTTTATCAACCGTCTCCAAAATAACCTCCTATTATGCAGGGAGTGTGGTTCTTTCCGTTTATACAGAAGTTCAGTACCTGCTGCCCTGACTACAGAGATGATGTCCTTAGCTGGTCAGCACCTCCGAGTGGCTTTGAGTGAGAGGCGTGTGTGTCAGCCCTGTGTAACAGTGAGTGAGAGGCGTGTGTGTCAGCTCCACGTAACAGTGCTACCTGGGCTTGCTCAGCACAGACGGAACAAGGTGTTTTTCAGATGCAGCCTCTAGAAAAATAACAGTGTAATGGACTTAAGATTTGTTTTCTAAAGTTGATACTGTGCATTATTTTTGTGAACAGACTCATGTTTGGGACGTGATTATTTTTTTCCCCCTCAAAATACACGAGTCCTTAATTGGGAGAAAACAAAACAAAAAACGAACAGTAGTTTGCCCTGTAAGTTAAATACAACTTTGAAAAGCTACTTTCCCAAACCATTAACTTGCACATTGAAATTTCATTGTTGAAATTCTTTCCCTAAAATTGTGCTGTTTAATCAACTTTTTTACCCTTAGGTTACACACAATAGGACTTCCCTATGCAGGAGACCAGGGTTTGATCCCCAGGTCGGGAAGATCCCCTGGAGGAGGGAATGGCAACCCACTCCAGTATTCTTGCCTGGAGAATTCCTTGGACAGCGAAGCCTGGCGGGCTACAGTCCATGGGGTCGCAGAGAGTAGGACAGGACTGAGTGACGAGTGTGCATACAGACAACAGGTGTCTAGAATAGCTTCAAGAATGGAAGCAAAAATACAATTAGCAATTATTCTCTTAAAAATGTATATTACATACCCACATGCTGCTAACAATATTTTTATTACAATGCATTTAATTCCTTTCCAGTTCTTTGTTTCCATCTAATTAGTTTTCAAAATTTTAAATTCTGCAAATATTGTTTAAGGGCCAGTTATGTTCCATCGTGTTATTTAATCTTAAATTCTCTCCCCTGAGGATATTAGCATGTTTGTTTTGCAGATAAGAAAATTAGCAATGCTAAAGGATTGTAGTAAGTGACAGGGAGGTAAAGGTAATTGAATGTAAAGTTTTTAACACTTGTATCGAGGTTGGTAAAGAATCTGCCTGCAGTGCAGGAGACCAGGTTAGATCCCTGGGTCAGGAAGATCCCTTGGAGAAGGAAATGGCAACCTACTCCAGCATCCTTGCCTGGAAAATCTCATGGACAGAGAAGCCTGGTGGGTTGCAGTTTTGGGGTCGCAGAGTCAGGCAGGGCAACATCTAACACAACTTTGCACTTCGATGTAGCATCCCACCAGCTGCTACAATTAGCACAGTTCCTCAGTTTGTCCTTGGTGGATGCCCTGTTCAAATCTCAGTTTTTTTGTCAACACTCCTAGGCCACACACCTTAATTCAATCTGCTGGGACCTTGAAGAGCTATGCCCCCTAATACCATCTATTTAGTTCTCGTTACAAGACAGAATAAGTCCAGGATATCTGAACTCTCCCACGTCAAAACACAAGTTTTCTCCTCACTAGGTTCCATTCTATTTTCCCTTTGAATACTTCACTTAGATTGTTACTTGGGGGTAAAAAATTGATTGCTTTTATGCAAGGCCAATGGATGTTAATTTATGTTTCTGGGAAGACAATTCATTAAAATTCCTTTCTTTTCTAAAACAAAAGGAACTGGGAGGTCAATCGGTAGGGTTTGATGGATGGATGCATCAGTAATTTTAAAGATAAAAAGTGACAATATCAATTTCATTAACATTTCTCCTGTGCCAAATTAGTAAATTAAGATAATTGGGTAAAAAGAAAAAAGTGTCTTTCTTGAGTTAGAGGTGGAAGTGCAAGCAGGCTTCCTGAGAAGGGCGACCACATGTCCAGGTTCTGCTTAGGGCAGAGTCCCGGCTTGTACCTGCTGTCCTGTCACTCATTCCAGTTTAACATCCATCCAGACCTTTTAAGGACATGATTTTATTATTTGTTTTATGAGGATGAGCTGGGTTGTTTTTGACAGATTTTTGCTTGGCTTGTAGCTTCTACCATAGTCCGGTCTAGTGTTTGTGAGGCCCAGATCCAATGAAGCACCAGGTGCAATGAAACTTCTGGTTAAATGTGAAAGACAGTGACCAGCCTGTCTCTCTATTCCCAATACTTTCCAGCTTCAGCTTCTCTTCACAGCCTGCATGCATCGAGCTTGCTAAAACAGAAAGCTCTCTGATCTCAAGATGAGGTACAGGGAACTCCTTCTCTGACAGATTCGCAAAGCTGCAAGGACACAGGAAATGGGGGAAGTTTTGTTTGTGGTTTGGCAAATGTGTACAGAAAATACCAGGTGATTAATCAAATTCCTAGAGAGCAGTCTACAGTATTTTTATCATTTATCGTATGGTTTGTGTATGTATGCATACAGCTGTTTGCATGGTTCAGAAAAGCTTTTTTATTTTGGAATTAAGCCCCTTTTACCAACAGTAACAGAGGAAAATATGAAATGATTGTTTAATGAGATGTTAGGTACAAGATTTGCAGTTCTTTTAAATAAGTAACTTGTACAAAAAGTTTGTTGATCTTTCCAATCCATTATGGAGACTATCCGTGTCACTAGCCACAGGACCACTGGATGATGCAAATTTGCTGAAGAAGTACCAGAGTCCTCTTCAAATTCTGTTGGCTTCAAAATTAGTTAGAAATTTAGAATAAAAATAATCATAAGAATGGAGTGGTGAAAATATTCACATTTTGAAAAAAGCTGACAAACTCATTACAGACAATACTTGCAAATAGGAATACATTTAATTAGATCCTCACGAAAGGAAAAACTAAACAAATGGCAGAGCTCAGCTGGTATAAAAGACCTAACTTGGGAATTTTGTAATTGCATTTTGAAATATCTTGAAGTATGGGAAGTCATTTCCTCGGCACTCCTCCCGGCCAGAACACTGGAGGGGTTGCCATCCCTTCTCCAGGGGATCTTCCCAACCCAGGGATCGAACCCGGGTCTCCGGCACTGCAGGCGGATTCTTCTCCAGCTGAGCCACGAGGGAAGCCCTAATGTCAGCAGACGGATGAACGGGTAAAGAAGGCGGTGCAGCATACAGCGGAATGTTACTCAGCCATGAGAAGAGTGGTTCAATGCCATCTGCAGCGGCACGGATACAGCTGGAGAGCATCACACTGAGAAGCGAGTCTGAAAGAGAAAGACAAGCACCGCGGGACATCCCTTAGCTGTGAGGCCTGAAGTATGACACGCTGAGCCCGCACGCAGGGCAGAAGCAGAGACACGGGCACACAGGCCAGACTTGCAGCTGCCAAGCAGGGAGCGGGCAAGGGAGAGGGCTGGGCCGGCTGGCGTCGGTAGACACAGACTACTCATACTGCGTTTACAGTGGCAGACAGCAAGGCCCTACTGTGTAGCCCATGGAGCTATATCCAAACTCGTGGGATAAACCATAATGGAAAAGAGCATTTTACAAAAGAATGTGTGTGTATATATATACATTATATACATATAACATACATATATATACATATATATATATGGGGCTTCCCTGGTGGCTCAGATGGTAAAACATCTGTCTGCGATGCAGGAGACCCGGGTTCGATCCCTGGGTTGGGAAGATCCCCTGGAGAAGGGAATGGCAGCCCACTCCAATACTCTTGCCTGGAAAACCCCATGGACGGCAGAGCCTGGTAGGCTACTGTCCATGGGGTTGCAAAGAGCTGGACACGACTGAGCAACTTCACTTCACTTCATATATATATGTGTGTGTGTATAAAACAGTCATTTTGCTATACAGCAAAGAGTGGTGCAACACTGTAAATCAAATATACTTCAATAAAAAAATAATGGTGTAACAGAAAAAGAGCCAAATGAACTGTCTGTGATTTTCATGTATTATTTATAAACTGCATCTTGGAACATGTCTGCAGGTAATTTTACAGGAAAAAAAAAAAACAGGACTATATAGAAAAGTGCATTTTCCAAATAATACCATGAATTAGAATCTGTTTAAAGTTCCTAAATATGTGCATAAATAATTTTCTGCTTATGCTGTTTCTAAACGTATTTCTCTTGGAAAATTTTATAGAGCTTTACAGGCTTTAAAGAATTTCCTAACTACTTCAGTGTATACTTCCTACAATGACAAATAGTCTCTGATTAAACCAGTACGTATCAAAATCTGGAAATGAAGTATTTTGGTGTCCTGTACTGCACAAGAAATGTGTGGTTTTTATTTTTTAGAAGATTTTATTTTGAGAATAGTTCCTGCATGTTTACTGCCGTTTAATGCTTCACCAGTATATCGTTCATTTGTCTTCATAACTGATTTGTTTATTCGTGGCTGCCCTGGGTCTTTGTGGCTGTGTGTGGGCTTTCTCTAGGTGCCGCAAGCAGGGGCTGCTCTTTGCTGCACTGCGTGGACTTCTCACGGCCGCGGCCCCTCTTGTTGCAGAGCAGAGACTCAGGCTCATGGGCTTCAGCTGCTGAGGCTCTTGGGCCCTCGAGTGGGATCTCAGTAATTGTGGTGCACGGGCTGAGTTGCTCTGCAGCGTATGGAATCCTCCCGGACCAAGGATCGAACCCTTATCCCCGCACTGGCAGGCGGGCTCCTGTCCACTGACCATCAGGGACGTCCACCTCACGGGTATATTAAAACATAGCTGTCCATGGTTTATTAGATATTTTAAAAATTAAATAATTTAGTTATTTTTGTTGCTCCCATGGACTGTTAAATATACTCTGATTGCATGGTAAATTATATGGCTTCTTGCTCATGTCTAAAGGATATGTGGAAGTCGCCCACATTAAGGCAGGGAGGAGAGGGCGTTCCGGGAACCTGATTATACTTGAGGGGGCTACTCCCTGTTTCTGTGTCTCCTCTTTGTCAGCGTTTGCCTTGGAAGTGGAATTCCACCAGCTACCACGGCTGTGGAGCCCACCTCTTTCTGAAATGGGACAGTTTTCGAGGTGGCTGGACAGATGCCTTCAAAGATGTCAAGTACCAGTTGACTTGAAATTGTAAATTGATAATTTTAAGCTTTGGCACCCTATTCCACAAATAAAGGGTTCTAAAGAGGATTAAAAAAATAATCCCATATTATCACACAAGTGATTGTCAGGTTTTCTTTCCTTTTAAAATTCATAATTTGGGTAAAATACTTTAAAAGATATTTAATAAAAACATTTTTAGCTGTTTGAGAGGACAAATTGGTACTGGGCAGGAGAGTCATACACAACTGTCAGCGGGGAATTGGAAGAAATCTTCAGGTATCATAAATGAAATCAAGTTGCTTTAATGAATGTCAAAAATGATGAAATATTCATTGAAATGCTCCAAATTCTTTGCACTTGGTCTTCTTAAGGCTTGTCAAAATGGAGGACAAATATATAATGTGTATACAAGTAGAACAAGTAATGAGGAACTTTAAGTGTTTCCTGGCTCTGTGAATAAGTAGATGGCCTAAAGAGATCAAAGAGAGATCAAGAGAAGATGGCATTTAATCTGTCCACCCACTCTTCTCTCTGCCCATCCCCCTACCCACCACTCAGTTATTCATACGTTCCACTAATAGCTCATGGGTGTGTACTTTTGAGATATTTCCTTGGCAAAGAAGTAAAAAACCTGACCCTGATCTTAAGCTTTCAGTCTAATGCAGGGATTCAAATCGAGTAGATATATTTCAGTGTGGCTAGGAGATTTCTGCTTATATGCTAATACCTTGGAGCAAGATGAGTTATTTTCTGAGAACTTAGATATTTATTATCTTCCAAGTTACACTTTATGCTAGTAAAATGCTCATCCTTGGGTAAATATAATCTGCACTTAACTCTTCTGCTTCATTTAAACAAATTTTTAAAGTATCTAGCAATTGTTTGGAGAAGGCAATGGCACCCCACTCCAGTACTCTTGCCTGGAAAATCCCATGGACAGAGGAGCTTGGTAGGCTGCAGTCCATGGGGTCGCTAAGAGTTGGGCACGACTGAGTGACTTCCCTTTCACTTTTCACTTTCATGCATTGGAGAAGGCAATGGCAACCCACTCCAGTCTTCTTGCCTGGAGAATCCCAGGGACTGGGGAGCCTGGTGGGCTGCCATCTATGGGGTCGCACAGAGTCGGACACGACTGAAGTGACTTAGCAGCAGCAGCAATTGTTTTATGTATTTATTGGCCGTGTGTCAGGAAGCATTTAACTCGGCTTCCTGTGTGCTGTTTTGGATCTGTCATGAATCCTCTGTTCCTGATTAATTCCTGAATATTCAGAAATTAAGAAGAGTGGCAAACCGCTCCCGGGGCTGAGAAATGCATGCATTTCCTTCCTTTGTTTTTCCCTATGGTGATAAGTAACTGTTTATGGCCTCTTCCTTTTTATGAGCCATACGGTGAAAGTGATTATTGACAACCCTCTCCCTTTGATATGGATTGCCTTATGTTTCCTTGATAATTTGTAAGTCTGGACTTTGATCTCTATCTTTGCTGAACAAAGCTACCTTGTTAGACAGTATATAGACCCACACTGTGTTAAGTAAAACACCCTTGTTCCACCAGAGCCGGGGCCTCTGTGTCTCTCTTTCTCTCTCTCTCTCTTTCTCTCTCTCAGACTAATTCTTCGGAGCTCAGAAGCCTGCTGAGCTCACTTTCTTGCCCGGGCTTGCAAGACCCTCACAAGAGGGTGCCCTGTGCCTACGTGGAACAGTGCAAGCCCCACGTCAAAGACTTTATTGGTTTTCTGCATAAGCCAAAAAATATCAGCCTCTTCCTCTCTTGCACTTTCTTGTTGTCGACTCCGGACACCGGGTTCCAGTCCAGTAAAAGGTCTCAACAGCCATGCATGTGAGGTCTTAGCTCCCCAGTCAGGGATTGGACCCGAGCCCACTGTGGTGGAAGCAGAGTCAACCACTGGACCTCCAGGGAAATCCTCATTTAAACACATTTTTATTGATTACTTATGACTTGGGCACAGGAGAACAGAGAAATCTGGTAAAACAACATCCTCAAACATGAACAAAGAGGGTGTAATAATAATAATAATAGTTATAATCTGAAAATAACCCTGCTCCTGCTCTGGGAAGACAGAGAAGGGGATCTCATATGACCTTGGCCTGAAAGCTGGGGAGGGGGTGGCAGGGTCAGGAAAGACTTCTGGGGAGAGTCTTTAAGAATACGTGAAAATTGACCATCTAAGAGAAGGAATCAAATTGCCAACATCCGCTGGATCATTGGAAAAGTAAGAGAGTTCCAGAGAAACATCTGCTTTCCCTTTACTGACTATGCCAAAGCCTTTGACTGTGTGGATGACAGCAAACTGTGGAAAGTTCTTCAAGAGACGGGAATCCCAGACCACCTGACCTGCCTCCAGAGAAACCTGTATGCAGGTCAGGAAGCAACAGTTAGAACTGGGCATGGAACAACAGACCGGTCCCAAGTCGGGAGAGGAGTGCGTCGAGGCTGTGAACTGTCGGCCTGCTCACTTAACCCACACGCAGAGTGCATCATGGGAAACGCGGGCGGGAGGGGGCGCTGAGGAGAGGCCCCGCGCTGCGCAGTCGGCCTCATCACTGGTCTGTTCTACACAGAGCAGTGCCTACAGGTCGGTCCCGGTTCATCCACTTCCCCTTCCCCTTTTGGGGACCACACGTTTGTTCTCCATGTCTGTTTCTCTATTTCTGCTTTGCAAATAGGTTCGTCTGTTTTTTTTAGATTCCACATGTTTGCATTAATATACCTTGTTTGTGTTTCTCTTCTGACTTACGCTTCAATCTGTATGACTCTAGGTCCATCCATGTTGCTGCAAATGGCATGATTTTGTTCCTTTTTATGGCTGAGTAATAGTCCATTGTTATCATAACACACCGTTATCCATTCCTCTGCGGACATTTAGATTGCTTCCATGGTTTGGCTATTGGAAATAGTGGTGTTATGAACACTGGGGTGCATATATCTTTGGGAATTGTTTGTATGTGCTTTTTTTTTTGTTTTTTCCTGGATATATGCCCAGGAGGTTGGTTTTTTGAGGTGGGAATTCAAGATGCCTGAATTATCTCCGGCTGATTGGTCTGGCAGATAAACAAATGTGCAAATCTCAAACCCGGTGAAGAAGTTGGTCTTCAAGGGAGCATTTGAGGTTAGCTCCACCTGCAAAGAGTTGACTCATTGGAAAAGACCCTGATGCTGGGAGAGATTGGGGGCAGGAGGAGAAGGGGACGACAGAGGATGAGATGGCTGGATGGCAGACTCGGTGGACGTGAGTCTGAGTGAACTCCGGGAGTTGGTGATGGACAGGGAGGCCTGGTGGGCTGCAATTCACGGGGTCGCGAAGAGTAGGACACGACTGAGTGACTGAATTGAACTGAACTCGAGGATGGAGTTGTATAGACACATAGCAAGGCAGTTGACAACTGAACCTTTGAGAACGTACAGAAATGGAGGAGTAGAAATCAGGAGAGACATGATCAAAGACGAAGAATTGTCAGGGGTGAGAGATGAGCTCTTGAAGCGTGATAGCGCATCTGCCAAAGAAACTTTTCAGGAAGGAAGCTTCCTTAGTAACAGTGCTGCACAAAGGCGTCCTCAAGTATGAAGTGAGAAGTTTGCCTGGGCATCGTGGTTAGTGGGAGAGAAACACATAAGACTTAAGTGGAGGCAGTGTTATTCTTCTCTGCAAACTAGATGGCTGGCTGCTCAAAAAAAATGTTTGTGAGATGAATGAAGAATAAACAAGTAAATTGCACCGGTTTATATGAATAAAGAAACTTTATCGAGAATACATTAATATAAGCAGCTCTCTGTGCCTAGACTCTTACAATGATCACTGGCTGGAGTATTATATCAAATATCATGTCTAAGAAAATAGAGATTTTTAATGCTTCTCCCTTAATTACTTCAAAGTGCTATAAATTAATCTATTGATGTCTGTGAAGTATTTTTGAAACTTTCAGACATAGGCATTGCAGGGATGTATTGTTTGTTCCTTTTCATGCTAATATGCAGAAATAGCTGAATTGTGCCAGTGGCAAAACAAGGCCAATGTGTAAACCGACTCATTTAACTTATAAGTGATCGTTTGTATGTTCTGAAATACGCCGAGTTGTGCCTACAATACTGTGAATAGCTGTCTCCAAAGATGTAAAACGCAGATATAATACTTATCACCACCTCAATGCATTCTGGATGCCAAAGAGGAGGGAACGTTGTTTTGCATGATATTTAAATGTAACTGATATGGATTTCAAAATTATTTTCTTTTACAGGTAGTTCAGGATATTCAATGCTTTTAATATCAACTGGCAATTCTACTAAGATTTTTTTTAAGAAAATAGTTACAGATGATTTTAATAAAACTCTAGCATGTACAGCCTGTGCCTATTTATCTTTTTATTCCACAAGTTGAGAGTTAAATGCTAAATGCTACAGAAATTAATTTCTCTAAATTCAGTCACAGTTTAAGAAAATTAGTCATTTACTCCTCTTATTAATGGAGTGAGAAAAGAATGGTGCAAAAGTTGCCCAGCTTGAAAAGCTCTGTATTACATTTTTACTCATAAGTAAATTCTGTGAATTTACTCTCAAGAGCATTCACAGTTAGTGATTCACATGTTATTATTTTTATTCCTATTGTGCATTTGCAGTATAAAGCAAAATATTGTGAATTACTGGGTCAAAAAATTGTTGTATGCTACCAAAGAATAAACTCACTCTCTCTTTGTAGTTAAATTAATACCCTAACTCTATCTGGATGTATGTTTTCGACTTGAAAAACTGAAAAAAGTGATGTGTGATTGTCAGTCAAGCCAATCTGACTTGCATGCTTGTCTGCACTAATGCTGCTACAGAGTACCACAAACTACACATAAGTAGAAATTGTAATCTTTATTTTCAGAAGTTTTCAAGAACCATATGCAGATAAATAAGAGAACCACTCAGTGCTGAACCCTCCAGAGAATCATACACACAGAGAAGGTGGCTAAGGTGGGAGAGCTCCGTGGGCTCCAACGAATTCAGAGGAGTCTTCATAGGGAAGGTGGTCTTCTTCCCGTTTTGCTGGTGTGGGTCATAGACCCAGGGAGAAACCTCCTTTCCCAGTTTGTGCTAGAATCCCATTTTTGATGACTGGGAGGTGAGGAAAGGGGAAGCACATTTGTCGCTCAGAGGGACTCGTGGTTAAAGCAAGGGACCAGGAAAGAGCAGATCTCCAACATGTTTGGACTGCAGGAGTATTTTTTCCATCCTTTCCTTATTCAGGAAACACAACCATGGGTCTGCTTTGGGCAAAGTCATGTTTTTACTCAGTCTTTTGAGACTTGCAGTGGCAGAAAAATACCTCCTTCACGGACTCGTGGACACAATGGAGGCAGGAGAGTGGGATGAATGGAGAAAGCAGCATTGATACCTATCCATGATGTACATGCACATATATATATATGCACTGCCCTGTGTGAAATAGATAGCTGCTGAGAAGTTGCTTATAACCCAGGGAGCCCAGCCTGGTGCTGTGTGATGACCTAGAGGGCTAGGATGGAAGGAGATTCAAAAGGGAGGGGATGTTTGTATAATTATGGCTGGTTCACATTGGTGTATAGCAGAAGCCAACACAACATTGTAAAACAATTATCCTGCAATAAAAAATAAAGCATATATATATGTATGTATACATACACATTTATTTTCCCAGTAGTCACTTATGGACATGAGGGTTGGACTATAAAGAAAGCTGAGTGCCGAAGAATTGATGCTTTTGAATTGTGGTATTGGAGAAGACTCTTGAGAGTCCTTTGGATTGCAAGGAGATCCAACTAGTCCATCCTAAAGGAGACCAGTCCTGGGTGTTCTTTGGAAGGACTGATGTTGAAGCTGAAACTCCAATACTTTGGCCACCTGATGCGAAGAGCTGGCTCATTTGAAAAGATCCTGATGCTGGGAAAGATTGAAGGCAGGAGGAAAAGGGGACAACAGAGGATGAGATGGTTGGATGGCATCACCAACTCAACGGACATGTCTTTGAGCAAGCTCTGGGATTTGGTGATGGACATGGAGGCCTGGTGTGCTGTGATTCATGGGGTCGCAAAGTCGGACATGACTGAGTGATTGAACTGATACTGATACACATTTACTTTAAAAGAAAACACATATTCCTTGTATATACATCTATATTCCTTCCTTTATTTATCTTGGCAATAGCAAATTTTTCTTTAGTATAATATTTAAAGGACATGCCTCTTTACTTAAAAAGATTCACTGTGATTGCATCATAGGCAAACTAACAATCTCCCCTGTGTTTCAAAGTTCATTTACTAATGAAAATAAACCATTAAAATGTGTTTTTGTTCCATTGAGGAGAATAATTTGTATTTCTTTGGCACAATGTGATTGTATTTCCTGAGGTCAAGGAAGTAGATTCATTTAGAAAGCAATGCTGATATATTCAAGAAAATACATCAACCATTTGAAAATAGAGCAGGTTCCTGTAAGCAAAGCTAGTTTAACCTTTGGGAGTTTGAAAGGACATTAACACTTACCCCGAGATTGACTATTCCACTGAAACACATTCAACCCAGCCATGTGGACCGTCTCACATACTCCAAGAGGTTGAAATTCTCTTGGAGAAGTAAGCAAATGATTGTGTCTTCACGTCTGCTCACAATACAAAGCACGGATCTGTCTGCTGTATTCCAAGCAAAACGCACCTTTGCTTAGGGAGATGCTGTTGATGGTTGCAGGAGACGCGAGAGAAGTGAGGGCTGCCTGTTCATCCCAGCTGTCGAGGACAGCAGTCACAGACGGCAGCTGTGTGCTTGCTAAGGACCCGTGCAGAACCGTCAGTGGGAGGGCTTTCCTGCTGCGCGTCACCACGCTCCTGCTTCTCACTATCACTGCAGCCTGGGCTGAAAGGGAGCACAGCCCCAGGCTCTGAGACCCAGGGGGACAGCCCCAGTGAGACAAAGGTTGAGAGATGGCTCGGAAGATCTGTCTTCTAGGCCTCCCTCTGCCAAAAGTAACAGATGGGAGACACCTCACCTTCCTTTCTGGTCTTCTCTTGTGTATACAGTAGAGTTTGAACTAGGCAGTTTCTGAGATCTCTCTCTGTTCTAACAAAAGTCTAGTTTGGAATTTCCCATTTCTTCTTCAGAAAGCATTCTAAACTTGCCATCATCTTTTAAAAACATTTGCTTTTAGTTGGAGGATACTTGATTTATTGATTTGCAGTGTTGTGCTGGTTTCTGCTGTGGGGAGCGCTCCACAGAAAGAGAGAGAGGCAGTGGAACTTCCTCAAAGAGCTGAGGGGTCCTGAGGAAAGGTGAGCCTGCTGTCCGCCAACCCAGCCCCTCGGTGAGCGAGAGACAATCAGACGCGACAGGGGTCCCATCTAGTGCGGTTCCGCTTTATTGTTGCCAGCTCCCTGCTTATAAAGGCAAGCGGGGGAGGGGGGGGTTTGCGAGGGANAGGAGTCTATGGTGATCACGCGCTGTCTACGTGCTCGGAAATCAAGAGAGCCAATCAGAAGTTTTGACAAACAACATAGACCACGCCCCCCATCTCTTCCGCCAGGCGCCATCTTAGTTTCCCTTCGCAAAGCTTGCCCTTTTCNGTCCGCCAACCCAGCCCCTCGGTGAGCGAGAGACAATCAGACGCGACAGGGGTCCCATCTAGTGCGGTTCCGCTTTATTGTTGCCAGCTCCCTGCTTATAAAGGCAAGCGGGGGAGGGGGGGGTTTGCGAGGGACTTTCCATAGTTACACCAATCACGTTAAAGGTCAAATCGTCATGTGCCATCATTATAACAGGAGTCTATGGCGCTGTCTACGTGCTCGGAAATCAAGAGAGCCAATCAGAAGTTTTGACAAACAACATAGACCACGCCCCCATCTCTTCCGCCAGGCGCCATCTTAGTTTCCATCCACAAAGCTTGCCCTTTTCTATTTTAAGGTTTCCCATTTAGGGCCTCACATTCTGCGATCCAGCCATGTGAATCAGCCCTAAGTATGCATATATCGTCTCCCCCTTAAGCCTGCCCTCGCTGCGCCCCACCCCGCCCCACCCCCAGGTCATCACAGAGCACCGGCTGAGCCCCTGGTTACACGGCAGCCTCCCAGTAGCTGTCTGATTCTCACGTGGTCGTGTATGCATGTCACTGCCACCCTCTCAATTCACCTCACCCTCTCCCTCCCCTGCTGTGTCCACAAATCCTTTCTCTCCATCTGCATCCCTCTTGTGGTCCTGCAAACAGTCTCAGCAGTACCATTTGCCGGATCTGTATATACGTGTTCGGATATGACATCTGTTTTTCTCTTTCTGACCGACTTCACCCTGGATGACGGCTCCAGGTTCGTCCGCCTCCCCACCTTTACAATGGAGGGAAGGCGGCAGGGAGTTGCTTGGGCTCTCATTTATGACTCCTTTCTCCTTCTACTTGCTTTCTTTTCCCATGATCTTGTTTCCTCTGAAGTGACATTACCCAAATGCACAAAATGAAATTATGTCTTTGCAGAACACACGCCCAGCTCTGTGGTGACTCACGTCGTGGTTATTGCCCAGGGCTTCGTTGACAGTAATGCAGGAAGCCTACCCCTGGCTGCACAAAACCTTCCATTTGTCCTCCCAGTCAGGTGAAGTCTGAGAGAGGATTCATTTGAATACTGAACCTTTTGTGTAATCCAGTGCTTTTCACATTGCTTTCTTCAAGCTTGTTCGCCTACTCCTGAAGCTCCACCGGTGGGTTCTGACATGTTGAGAAATAGCTCCTCCATTGTTGCAGTAGGTTGAGATTCATGTACGTATCAGTTAAAAAAAGTGATTACCCCCCCACACATATACAAAGAGGAGTGATTTGGCTTTCCCAGGGAGTCAGACAAGAGCTCCAAAGGCAAGACTGTGGTGGTAGATTCCTCGGACAGCAGTGCCGGGCCAGCGTGCTGTTACCACCGGACCCTGGAAACGCTGAGACTTCTGCCTTTAGGACTGACGGTTTCCTCTCTCACAGCTACGTGCATCCAGAATCACCTCAGGAAAACTTTCCCCTGCTACCCAGTAGGCAAATACCGAATTGGCCAAAGAGTTCACTCAGGTGATGGAAAACCTCAAATGAACTCTTTGGCCAACGCAATATTTTTATTTCAAAAATGCCTCGTTAATGTCAGTATTCTTGGTCTTCATGAAGATTCCCTCTGTCCTCCAAAATGGCCATAGTGCTCGATGCTCTCTTTGGCCACACTTTTAAATCACTTATTCTACACACTGTGCCCCCTTGTGTACCAGTCTCAAGGTACACAGGAGTGAGATACCATGGGCGGAAAGGACACTCACAGTGATGTATCGGGGAGAGGGTTGAAAACGCATGCACAAACCTCTGGTATAGCAGTCATAGCACCGTGTCATGAGGAAGTGCATGATGTGTTTCCAAATGGGTCTTCTAAATGCCGAGTACTTTGATGCAAAGACTGAGAGCTTAGCTCTGGTACTCAGGGGAGGCTCTGGAGAGGAGCTGGGGCTCCAGGAAGCACGGAAAGCCACTAAGGAGTGTGGCAAGTAGGGCACACAGGCTGGTGTGAATGAAGGCGGTGTTTCTCAGGGGCTCTGCACCCCTGCCGAGAGGCACAATATACAGACGTAACATCAAGTATAGTGAGTTCCATACATATGGACCTCCAAAGACGTGAGCGTGTGTCTGCGAGTCCATTGACGCTGGTTCATGCGGCTGGTACACCTCCCCGAGGGCATGCATCCTTGCCAGGCGACTGTGCTTTTGTGCACTCCACTGTCCAGTACTGTATGGAGTAGCCCTCTCCAGGATTCCTGCCTGGAGAATCCCCATGAACAGAGGAGCGTGGTGAGCCACAGTCCTTGGGGGGTCGCAGAGGCGGATTCGCCCGAGCAGCGAAGCGTGCGGGGTGGACTGTGTGCAGTGCTAGTACAGCGTCTGTTCCAAGCCCAGGGTGTCCAGAAGCCAGCGTAAAGCAGTGCTGATGAAGCTGACACTACTGTGCTTTTCAAGGTACTGTGCTACAGGATTAAAAGTATTTCCTGTTATTTTGTGTTTGTTTTTTGCATATTGTTTGTGTGAAAAAGTACTATAAGCCTAGCACAGTACAGTACTCTATGGACGATTGTTTTAGTCGGCTACCTAGGCTAACTTTACCAGACTTATGAACAAATGGGACTGGTGAATGTGATCTCGGAACAGAACTTGCTTATATGTAGGGGGCTTACTGCCATACTGAACCACACTGAGAAAGTTTTCAATCGTCTTTCAATACACTATTTAGGAAATGAAGGCCCGAGTCTGATGTGAACACATCTTTAACCACTGACTAAGCCTGCTGGTTAGCCACTCCCCCTTCCCTGCCCCATTCTAAAACCTCTACCTAGGAGGGCCCCAGTCTCAAAGAGGACGCCGGAGAGTAGTTAGCGGCACTGCAGTTTGAAGGCTTTCAGCTTGCGTCTGTTTTCAGTTCTCCTTTCATGGAAAGTCATGTTGGATTCCCATTTAAAATTGTGGTATCAAATATCTTAATCAAAGAAATGCATTTAAGGGAGAACTTAGGTAAGTTAAGGAAAAGTAGAGAAAACGTGTTAGGTAAATAGAGCAGAATTTGTTTGGGCAATATGTGAATGCATTTGGGAGAATGCTTCCTGGTGGTTCAGAGGTTAAAGCATCTGCCTCCAATGTGGGAGACCCGGGTTCGATCCCTGGGTTGGGAAGACCCCGTGGAGGAGGAAATGGTAACAACTCCAGTATTCTTGCCTGGAGAATCCCATGGACAGAGGAGCCTGGCAGGCCACAGTCCACGGGGTCACAAAGAGTCGGACACAACTGAGCAACCTCACTTCACTTGGGAGAATGTGATTTTCAATAAGTTGTTCTTGACTTAGTAAGCACCTCCGTGTGAGTAACAAGGACGTCACGATGGAAAGTAGCCAAAATAAAGATGAGAAGTGGAGGTTGTGAGCAGGTCAGAATCAGGTTGAGATTCATGAACTTTATCCATGCTATGTCTTCCATAGGATTCCAAACCACTTCCTTTATCCAGATCTAATAACTAAGGTTTATTGATTCCTTAAGGTGCCAGATATGATATTATCTTCCATATAATTGTCAATTTTCTCATCATAACTGTGCTAAGAGGATGGTGTTGGTCTTACTAAAGGCACACAGCTAACAGGTTTGGAACCCAGATATACAGACTTCTTTCCTTCCTCATTCCTAGAAACCATATTCACCTCCTATCCCCAAAGAACACTGACTTTTTCTGTCAAAGTCCACCTTTCGAGCACAGGGTCAATTTCCTCTTTATATTTCCTGCATCTATCATGTACATTTCTGGGTAGTAATCTTAAGTGCTTTGCTAGCCATCTATGAATGAGATTGTAAGAGACACAGTCTATTCCCATGTCCCAAGGCATCCAGCACTGTACTTTGATCAAGGCTCATCAGTTCAGTGCAGTAGCTCAGTCATGTCTGACACTTTACGATCCCGTGGACTGCAGCATACCAGGCTTCCCTGTCCATCACCAACTCCGGGAGCTTGCTCAAACTCATGTCCATCATGTCCATGATGCCATCCAACCAGCTAATCCTCTGTTGTCCCCTTCTCCTCCTGTCTTCAGTCTTTCCCAGCATCAGGGTCTTTTCCAATGAGTCAGTTCTTCCCATCAGGTGGCTAAAGTACTGGAGTTTCAGCGTTAGCATCAGTCCTTCCAGTGAATATTCAGGACTGGTATCCTTTGGAATGGACTGGTTGGATCTCCTTGTAGTCCAAGGGACTCCCGAGAGTCTTCTCCAACACCACATTTCAAAAGCATCGATTCTTTGGCACTCAGCTTTCTTTATGGTCCAACACTCACATTCACACATGACTACTGGAAAAACCATAGGTTTGACTATATGGACCTTTGTTGGTAAAGTAATGTCTCTGCTTTTTAATATGCTTTCTAGGTTGGTTATAGCTTTACTTCCAAGGAGCAAGGGTCTTTTAATTTCATGGCTGCAGTCACCATCTGCAGTGATTTTGGAGCCCCCACAAAATAAAGTCTCTCACTGTTTCCATTGTTTCCCCATCTATTTACCATGAAGTGATGGGACCAGATGCCATGATCTTACTTTTCTGAATGTTGAGTTTTAAGCCAGCATTTTCACTCTCCTCTTTCACTTTCATCAGGAGGCTCTTAAGTTCCTCTTTGCTTTCTGCCATAAGGGCAGTGTCATCTGCATATTTGAGATTATTGATATTTCTCCCAGCAATCTTGATTCCAGCTTGTGCTTCATCTGGCCCGGCATTTCACATGATGTACTCTGCATAAAAGAATAAGCAGGGTGGCAATATATAGCATTGATGTTCTGCTTTTCCAATTTGGAACCAGTCTATTTGTCCATGTCTGATTCTAACTGTTGTTTCCTGACCTGCATACAGATTTCCCAGGAGGCAGGTAAGGTGGTCTGGTATTCCCATCTCTTTAAGAATTTTTCACAGTTTGTTGTGATCCACAGAGTCAAAGGCTTTCACATAGTCAATGAAGCAGTTCAGTTCAGTTCAGTCGCTCAGAAGTAGAAGTTTTTCTGGAATTCTCTTGCCTTTTCTATGATCCCATGAATGTTGGCAACTTGATCTCTGGTCCCTCTGCCTTTTCTAAACTCACCTTGAACATCTGGAAGTTCTTGGTTCACATGCTGCTGAAACCTTGATTGGAAAATTTTAAGCATTTACTTTGCTAGCATGTGAGATGAGTGCAAGTGTGAGGTAGTTTGACCATTCCCTGACAGCTCAGTTGGTAAAGAATCTGCCTGCAATGCATGAGAGCCCCGTTCAATCCCTGGGTTGGGAAGATGCCCTGGAAAAGGGAATGGCTACCCACTCCAGAATTCTGGCCTGGAGAATCCCATGGACTATACACAGTCCATGGGGTCGCAAAGAGTTGGACATGCCTGAGCAACTTTCACTTTCACTTGAACATTCTTTGGCATTACCTTTCTTTGGGATTGGAATGAAAACTGACCTTTTCCAGTCCTGTGGCCACTGCTGAGTTTTCCAAATTTGCTGGACATTTTCTTGCTCTGCCGTGGCTTATCACAGAAGTACAGCTGCATCACCTCCAAGAAGAAGTGTGAACAGGAGCTCTGGCAAAGATAACTCAAGACCTATCTGGAAAGGCTTTGCTTTGTCCAATCCCAAGAATCTAGTTAATTAATTTCAGCAAATCAGCAACTCTTTTGATTTGTTAAATCATTTTGGAATTTTTTTTATTGCTGGATTTTGTAACAAGTGAGTTCAATAGTACAAAAAAGGATACCTGGTAATTATAGACTTTTAGCTCTCAGGAGAGAATTTTAAAGAGTATCTTATTCAGCTTATTCATTTTGTGAGTGGGGAAGCTCACGACTTAAGGGAGTTTCAGAAGTTGCTAGAGGCCACGGAGAATGCTAAGGGTAGGCCTTTAACTGAAGACCTCACTTGATTCCTAGTCAATTATCTTCTGTGTTGAGGACTTTGCGATTGAAGGTCAGGTACTCCTTCTTCCCATTCAATAGACAGTTCTCTATAGCATCTCTCACTGCTGTCACCTGGGGCTCCTGGTGAACATGGAACAGGACCTTGTTATCTTTGGAAACAATCCATTCCCTTTAAAATTAAAGAGCATCTTTTCCTGTCTTACCCACTGGAACCTTGCCATCCTCTCTGCCGCCCCCCTAGCTTTCTAAGGGTCCCTTTAAAACAACCCTCATTTCCATCCAACACGCTCCTTCTGTGAGCCTATCAGGTTTAGAATTTTAAATCTATAAACTGAGAATTTCACTTTATAAACTGTATCTCTAGTCCAGCCCTTTCCTTTAAACTCTAGACTCATGTACAACTACTTATTGAATGCCTTATTTTAGGTATCTTGTAGGTGTACCAGATTCAATACCCAGAAGCAAAATCTTGATTGTACCTCCCCACCAAAAGGCTCTCCCCATCCCCTAAACTTAATGTCGTGGAGTGATACTTCTTCCTGTTGCCTTGGCCAGTAAGTTGAAGTCATCCTTACGTTTCCTATTTTCTTTCATTGTCTGTCTAAACCATCAACTGTCCTATTGGCTACATTTTAAAATAACACAACACTGTTATCAACTATGCTCTAGTACAAAATAAAATAAAAAATATAAAAGAACAAGAAAAAGAATATATAGAGATATATATGTACAGACACCCACACAGACATATCTCTGAATCACTTTGCTATATACCAAAAACAAACCCAACATTATAAATCAACTATACTTCAATTTTTAAAAATTGTCTTTTGATGAATAGAAGTTTTTTTTTTTTCTTACCACTGTTAAATACATCAAACTTTTCTTTAAAATAATAAAATTATTTCCAGAATTACACAGATGCTTACCAACCCCAGTGTTCCCATCGCAGTTCAGGCTCCATGCTTCTTGCACAGACGGCTAGCCTTGCCCCTCATGGCCCCTCAACAGTCTCTTCTCCCAGCAGTGACTGGAACATAACCCAGATTCCTCCGGGTGGGCTTCAAGTTCCTCACCAGGATCTGAAAGCCCCTGCTTTCCTAGTGACCCTTTCTCCTACGTGTCTCCTTCCCACTCATTCTTCTCTAGGTACTTTCCAACATGCCCCAGAACCATCACCCTGGGACTCACTATCGTCTCTAATTAGAACAATCTTCCCTCAAGAAAGTATACCAGTTACTGAAAGTTTCACCGTCAATATCAAATTGGTTACCTTGTTAGCCTTTGTTCTTGGCTGAGGTAGCATTTAATTGAGGATCAAGGTTTTGATAATTAAAAAATGGTGGTGATTTTAAGGTTTTAATGATGATCCGTGACCTATTTCAAAAGTCTTCTGTTTTTAAGAACATATTGGAAGCGTTTCTCCTTTCAAAATTATCTGAGTTTTGTTTTTGTTCAGTTGCTCAGTCATATATGACTCTTTGTGACCCCACAAACTGCAGCACACCAGGATTCCCTGTTCTTCACCATTTCTTGGAGTTTGCTCTAACTCATGTCCACTGAGTCAATGGTGCCATGCAACCATCTCATCCTCTGTCATCCCCTTCTCCTCCTGCCCCCAATCTTTCCCAGCATCAGGGTCTTTCCAAATGAGTCGGCTCTTTGCATTAGGTGGCTTCAGCTTCAGCATTAGTCCTTCCAATGAATGTTCAGGGTCGATTTCCCTTAGGATTGACTGGTTGATCTCCTTGCAGTCCAAGGGACTCTTGAGAGTCTTCTCCAAGACCACAGTCCAAAAACATTGATTCTTTGGCACTCAGCCTTCTTTTTGGTACAGCTGTCACATCCATACATGACCACTGGAAAACCATAACTTTGACTATGTGGACCTTTGTTGGCAAAGTGATGTCTCTGCCTTTTAATATGCTATCTAGATTGGTCATACTTTTTCTTCCAAGGAGTAAGTGTCTTTCAATTTCATGGCTGCAGTCACCATCTGCAGTGATTTTGGAGCCCAAGAAAATAAATTCTGTCACTGTTTCCGCTTTTCCCCCATCTATTTGCCATGAAGTATGGGACCGCATGCCATGATCTTAGTTTTTTGAATATTGAGTTTTAAGCCAGCTTTTTCATCTCCTCTTTCACCCTCATCAAGAGGCTCTTTAGTTCCTCTTTGCTTTCTGCCATAAGCGTGGTGTCATCTGCATATCTGAGGTTATTGATATTTCTCCCAGCAATCTTGATTCCAGTTTGTGATTCATCCAGTCCAGCATTTCTCATGATGCACTCTGCATAGAAGTTAAATATCAGGGTGACAACATACAGCCTTGATGTACTCTTTTCCTAATTTTGAACCAGTCCCTGCTTCATGTCTGATTCTGTTGCTTCTTGACCTGCATACAGGTTTCTCAGGAGGCAGGTAAGGTGAGCTGGTATTCCCATCTCTTTAAGAATTTTCCACAGTTGTGATCCACACAGTCAAAGGCTTTATTGCAGTCTATGACGCAGAATAGATGCTTTTTCTTGAATTCTCTTGCTTTTTCTATCATCCAGGGGATGTTGGCAATCTGATCTCTGGTTCCTCTACCTTTTCTAAATCCAGCTTGTACATCTGGAAGTTCTCAGTTCACATACTGTTGAAACCTAGTTTGAAGGATTTTAATCTTTGCTTATCAGAGTCTAATAATGAATTGATATCTGAATTCCACAGTACATCAGAAAATTACCTCAAGGCAAAATTGTATCTTTGCCAATGCTGTGAAAATGTAGCATGCAATAACTGTCCTGTCACTTTTTATTCTGGGGATACAAATGAGAATTAAATTATAAGAAGGTAGATGGCAGGAAGTGTGAGGGGTAATTTAGATAAGGAAAAATCAACTCAGTCATTTTAGAAACAAGATACACATTTTCTAGATGATTGTATAAATTTTTCTGACTATTCAGTATTAAAATATAATTATTTGATTGATTATAAAATAAGCCAAACTTCTACACTGGAGAAAAAGACATTCTTCCTTCTGACATGCCCACACTCACTCACGTCGCCTCCTCTTATTGGAGAAACTTTCACTGCTCACTCCTCTCACATACGTTATCCCCACTCTTTGATTAACTTGTCTTCATACCATTTACCACTATATGACCAACTATGCATTTATCTGTTATCCCATCCTTTGCATATCCCACAAAGATGTGAGCTCAACGAGAGCTGGAACTGTATTTTATTTTTGTGGTTTCCTGCAGTTTCTTAAGCCTCTCTCATGGCATCTGCAAACTGAAGGTGAATCAGTGAGTGTTGGTTAAATGAGTTTCTGCTTTGCTTTGCCATCAAGCCAGGTCTTACACTTGCACCGTGTTGTTCCTGGAAGCCTCGTGCGAGCATTTGCCTTTATTCCTAGAAATATCATAATGTTTGTTTGCGACCATGAGGTAAAGTTGGCCAAGTCTTTGGGAATCTGGGTTTTTGCTGTCCTGCATTAATTGATGATGCTTATTGGAGAAGCCTCTTGAGAGTCCCTTGGACTGCAAGGAGATCCAACCAGTCCATTCTAAAGGAGATCAGCCCTGGGATTTCTTTGGAAGGAATGATGCTGAAGCTGAAACTCCAGTACTTTGGCCACCTCATGCAAAGAGTTGACTCATTGGAAAAGACTCTGATGCTGGGAGGGATTGGGGGCAGGAGGAGAAGGGGACGACTGAGGATGAGATGGCTGGATGGCATCACGGACTCGAAGGATGCGAGTCTGAGTGAACTCCGGGAGATGGTGATGAACAGGGAGGCCTGGCATGCTGCGATTCATGGGGTCGCAAAGAGGCGGACACGACTGAGCGACTGAACTGAACTGAACTGATCAACATTAACTACAGCTGCTATTTACTGAATACGTATGCAGCTATCAGCCTTCCAAATATTTTACAAGATTAATTCCCTTAACCCTTACGATGACCCTGTGGGAAATGCTATCATCGTCCTCATTTTACACACAGAAATTGAAGCCTGCAGAGTGAAGCAACTTGATCATACAGCCAGGGAATGGCAGAGGAGGGCCTCTGCAAAGCCATGTGCCTGGATTCAAACACAGTGTCGTGATACAGAGTGTGGCCTCCGCAAGTGCATGGATCCGAACTGGCACTCACTCACACAGCTGTGTGACACTGAGTGGGTTGTTGCTCTCCCTTGACCTTCCCTACCCCATAAATGAAGACTCCACGGGGCTGTTACGATGATTCGATGGCTCTGGTCCCATGCTTCATACAGTTCAGGCACAGAGTTAAAACTCACTAAGTGTTGTCACGATGACAGTATGATAGGACTAAAACAGATTAATGAACTTTGCTCCTACTAGGCAATGGGTGTCCTCTGAATGTTCTTTCATCCCACATCTGTCTATACAGTAAGGATGTACTTACGCATGCAAATGAGTTCCATTCCAAGAGCACGCTCAGGAGTCTAATACGTTCGTTAAGTCCAACAAACTTCGCCTTGGAACCCAGCTAACACAATCGACTGTTGAGCACTGTACTAATATGCTTATAACACTTTCCACACAAATAATATATAAAAAACAAAAAATAAAATATTTTGATTTTACCATTCAGGACCTTGGGAAGCACAGTGAGGGGTGCACGGCAGCAGGAGGATACAGTGGCGAATTTGCATCTTTGCAAGTTGCACCTTGAAGGTTCATACGTTCGGGACTTACTCTGTTACTTCTCCCTTCAGTCTGTTTATCTACCAAATTTGATAATGTCATCTTGCAATAAGCTATTGATAAAAAGTGTTGAGGGATGTACAGTTCAGTTCAGTTCAGTCTCTCAGTCGTGTCCGACTCTTTGCAACCCCATGAATCGCAACATGCCAGGCCTCCCTGTCCATCACCAACTCCCGGAGTTTACCCAAACTCCTGTCCATTGAGTCAGTGATGCCATCCAGCCATCTCATCCTCAGTCGTCCCCTTTTCCTCCTGCCCCCAATCCCCCCCAGCATCAGAGTCGTCTGCAATGAGTCAACTCTTAGCATGAGGTGGCCGAAGTATTGGAGTTTCAGCTTCAGCATCAGTCCTTCCAATGAACACCCAGGGCTGATCTTCTTTAGGATGGACTGGTGGGATCTCCTTGCAGTCCAAGGGACTCTCAGTGGTCTTCTCCAACACCACAGTTCAAAAGCATCAATTCTTTGGCGCTCAGCCTTCTTCACAGTCCAACTCTCACATCCATACATGACTACAGGAGAAACCATAGCCTTGACTAGACGGACCTTTGTAAGGACAAAACTTCAGACAATCAGAGATATCCTTTTGAAACTACCTGAGCTTTGTTTAACTGCAAGAGGGTCCTGGTTCGTATGGCACCTTCCAGGAACATGATTTCCTTTCACCAGTCTGTTCTGCCCATCTTCTAAAAGGTTAGCACCTATTTACTTTCTCTCCCAAGGGATTCTACTTGGGCTAAATGACTTGTTAGGAAATCCAAGAAGAAACTCCGACATCTACAGCCTTGGGCAGGCTGGTCTCTAATTAGCCCTCTTCCGAGCAGTGCTGGAGGTAGCCTGGGTGCTTGGCACTTTTACCAGAAATGAACAGCACCAAGCTGGGCTTCCTGTATAGAAGCTTCCCAGTAGCTGTCGATTTTACACACGTACGGCAGGTACGGCAATCCTAATGTCCCAATTTGCTGCTCTCTCTCTTTTCCCCCATGTCTGCATGTCCATTCTCTACATCTGCCATGCACCGGAAAAAAAAAAAAAAAACTCCTTTTATCTGCACAATAAATACATACGGGACGCCACTCCTGTTTCTAGAGGAGAGAACAGTGCGAACGGGCTCCGGCCGGTGCCCCTCCGGACCCCTCTTAGGTCAGCCATCATTAGTTGCGACCTCGGGGCTCCCAGTGCGCTTTCCCAGGCGCGCGGTGACGACGAACTTCCGGAGGAGGGGACCAGGGGCGGGCATGCAGCGGGTGCTGCGGGAGGGAGACGCTCTGTGTCCGCGAAGGGTGGTCCTGGACGGCAAGCTGCAGCTAGGACGGCTGCTGAAGCTGCCCACCCTGCTCCGGCCCCAGACAGGCCCCCGCGCGGCGTAGCCTCGGCCTGGCCGTGGCCCCTGGTCGAGCCGCACCCCCCACCCCCGGTCCACCCACGTGGCCCCTGCCCGCAGCCCCCAGAGCCACGGCGCGCACACAGCAGCAGCTGCCAACCTGGCTCGCTTGCGCCTTCACCCCCGAGAGTGGAGGCCAGCCGCTCACAGTTCAGGGCGGACCCTATTCCAGCGGCCAGACAGGCGTCCGCCTCTGCCTGCCAGGCCCCGAGCCCCGCAGAAGTGAATCTTTCTTGGATCCTCTGCCCTCGCCCCAGCGTGCTCCAGGCGCTCCTTCCTCACGGTTTGTGCTTACTTACGCTGAGCCGGACACGACTGAAGCGACGTAGCACGCATGCATGCATGCTGAGCCTTCCCGTGGCTTCCTGCAGGGTTTCCCCACGCAGCTTGGGTCCAGGCCCGTCCTGTGGCTGCTCCAGCGCTGGCCGCTGAACCCATATAATTGGCCCCCGCCCGATCGGAGGTGCCTTGCCCAGGAGGTGAGCGCCCTCCCAAACCTCCCCTCTGCCTCTGGGCTGGGATCAGTGACTCACCACAGAAGCCAGGCGCTGTGACCCCAGACAGGACACTTCTGGTTACGGCTCAACCCCCCAGATCCCCCAGAGACGACCCAGGAGAGCCACGGGGTTGAAGCGAAGCCTCCGCAGAAACAGGTCCTTCCTGCGCTTCCTCTCCCTTCTCAACCCTGCCCTTCCTCCTCCTCCATTCTTGTTTAGGTTTTCCCTGATGATCTGCCCTCAATAAATTGGGTGTGTCCTAATCCCTGTCTCAGGCTCTGGGTCGAGCAACCTGTCTTCAGAAATGTCCCCAGGGCACAGAGCTAGAAGGTAAACTGGTGACTGCAAGGGATCTGAAGTGTGAAAGTGAAGTGAAAGCCACTTAGTGGTGTCCAACTCTTTGGGACCCCATGGATTTAGTCCATGGAATTCTCCAGGCCAGAATGGCCTTTCCCTTCTCCAGGGGATCTTCCCAGCCCAGGGATCGAACCCAGGTCCCCCAAATTGCAGACAGATTCTTTACTAGCTGAGCCACCAGAGAGGCCCAGGAATACTGGAGTGGGTAGCCTTCCCCTTCTCCAGGAGATCTTCCCAGCCCAGGGATCGAATCTGGGTCTCCTGCATTTCAGGTGAATTCTTTACCAACTGAGCTACCAGGGAATCTGACCCCAAATCCTTTTTTTCTTTTTTAGTGAAGCATAGCTGATTCATAATGTTGTGTTAGTTTAAGGTGTGGAATAAAATGATTCAGTTATTTCAGGTTCCTTTCCGCGGTAGATTGCTACCCATGTTGAATATAGTCCCCTGTGCTATCCAATAGGTCCTTGTTTGTGTCTGTTTTGTGTACATCAGTGTGTGTGTGTTAATCCTAGACTCCTAACTTATCCCTCACCACTCGCTTCTTGTCCATTTGGTAACCTTAAGTTTCTTTTCTATGTCTGTGAGTCCTTTTCTGTTTTATAAATAGCTCATTTGCATCGTTTTAAAAGATTCCCCCTGTAAGTGACTGCACGTGGTGTCTGCCTTTCCCGTCTGGCCTCACTTAGTGTGAGCGTCTAGGTCCGCGAGTCGTGTCCTCGTCACCACCGCTGTCTTCCTGGTGAGGCAGTCTCCCACCTTCCACAGGTTCCCCCTAAGGTAGTGTGCCGTCTGTGCTGAGAACACTGGTGTTGACGAGGGTCTGGCATTGGCCCAGGGTGAAGTTTGTGATTATTGGTTCAGCAGTGTCTGAGGCCTGTGCCCACTGTTAGCAGAGGCTCATATGCCCGCTGTCTGCCCTGTGGAGGCTCACACACCCTTTGCTTTACTGCCTGGAGCTGTATCTCTTCCTCCTGTCTCCCCAAAGAGCGTGGACCAGCATCCCGGTTGCAGCCCTGCCATCCCAGTGAGTCTGCTGTTTAGCTGAACCGCGCGGTTCCTCCCCAGGCATGTTTATTTAGGGTAGGTTCATTCTCCACACCCCAGGAAGTATGCACTGGTGTTCACCGAGATTCAGAAACTAAGCTGGCCGCTCGACACTTGCATGGCTGTTAGGTAAATCACAGTTATTATGGGGACTGTAGCGGCAGGTTTATTTGTAGCCCTCAGCACTGCATGCTGNGGGGGGGGGGGGGGACGGGGGGGACTGGAAGGCTGAGACGACCCAGGAGAGCTGGGAGGACCTGCATTTACGGGTTGTGCGTGTCAGTCCTGAGAGATAATTGGGCAGCACTGTGTGAAAGCAGCTCGTTTCAGCCCATTCTGTTTTCAGGGGCTCTAACACAGAGTGAGCGATTCAGCAGATGAGCCAGCATGTCTTGCAGTTAACTGTCTCTTTTCCGTGATCTGAACACGCATTTTGGTTTTGCAGCTGGTCCTTTGACCATCACATGCCGATCCTGTTGGGGGGTTTCTCACCCCAGCCGATGCTCCCTGGTTACCCTAAGTGACTCCTGTTTTCCCATTTGATAGCAATTACCTGACAGTTACACAACTTTCCTCTCTGCCTCAAAAAACAAATGGAAAACAAAGGGATTAGTGTTGTGGTTAGTTCCTTTTAGTGCCTTTCTTCAGAGAGGTGGCATAGGCCCTTCAGGAGGTGATTCCGTGCCAGTTCCTCACCTCTCCTTTGTGGCTGATAGAATACAGCTGTCGCTCATTCAGTCACATTCTTAGCTGTCCCACCACTAGACGGTTATGAGCCATCCCTACCAAGTGCCAGCAACTGCAAAGAGCAATACGCCTTTGGAGGCAGCACAAACCAGCTGGGAATTGAGAAATTAATAGGAATTTAGAATAATGGGCATGCTTGCAATTAACCATTTATGGGTTTGGAAACCTAGCTCCTCTGGTAATTTGAAAGAGCAGTTTTGCTAATAAAACTTGTCCATGTTGGGTCAATCTCTGGGATCTTCCTGTCATTCATAAAACAACTTGAGTGATCACTTTCCCATCAAATTTGCTCTTTCCTTTAGCCTGCTGGCTGTAAGAGCCAATTTTCTCCATTGAAGGCAGGGAATGGGGGAGAAAAACTAAAAAAAGATTGTAACGCCAGCAAAGGCAGGCTGGTCTCTGTCTACATTGGGGATGAAGCTTGCTTCCTTATTACGCAGGTAACTTTGGGTGACCTTCAAATGGTGCCACACTGAGTTGAAAGGGCAGACATTCATAACAGAAATTCCCGATGACGGTCAACATTCACCAACAGCTCCTGAATGAACCTGCAGATCTGCGATCCCCACGCCTCTGACCAAAGTGGGCTTTAGCTTCAGGAAAATGAACAATTGTCACCGAAGCCTCCAGATTCTGAATGATCATTGTCATTTCCCAGACAGTAAAGTCTGTTCAATTGCCTGCCACCTTCACGGCTGTGCTCTTGGCCCCTCTTGGAGAACCTCTTTTGCCACGTGGAGTCCTCAAGGATTCAAAGCCTCAGATACATCAGGAGCCCCTTTGTGCCCACCCCCCTGCACTTGGGTCAGAGTGCTGTTCTCAAGGAAACCGTTATCAGCGGGATTGATCTTTCCGCTGGGCCTGGGCGTGGCGCAGTGAACGGCGGGCCTGACGGGAGCAGGAGCCTGCGAGTGAAACCGGAGGCAGAGCTGCAGGCCGGCTGGCGGAGCCTATGGCGGGGCTCGGGCTAGCAAGGCGGTATGACGAGGAGCTGAGATGCTGCTTCGCCAGCAGCCATGGCTGTGTGAGCGGAGAAGGAAGACGCTCATCCCTGGGGTTGCTTCTTCAGGGTGGTGGTTGCTGTTGCTAAGGTGGTGGAAGTCTTTTCGACCCCGTGGGCTGCAGCCACCAGCCCCCAGGCCATCAGCCACGCCTCCTGAGTTTGCCCTGAGGACTGAGTGGGAGACTCCTGTGGCCCCAGCCGCTGCTGCCGGAGAAGCCTAACAGTGCTGCCTGCCTCCACTTACCCTCGCTGCCAGCTCTCATTGCGAGGTGAAGTCAGCCGTGTCTGACTCTTTGCGACCCCATGCAACATGCAGCCCATGGAATTCTCCAGCCAGAATACTGGAGTGGGTAGCCTACCCCTTCTCCAGCGGATCTTCCCAACCCAGGAATCTAACCAGAGTCTCCTGCATGGCAGGCAGATTCTTTACCAGCTGAGCCCCCAGGGAAGCCCCGGTTCCCACTGAGGGGACCTCATTTGCTTTTGTTGAGAAGTGGTCTGTTTTAGCTTATTTAGCTATTATGTCTTGAGAAAGTTCACGTTACATTTCTGCAGTCTTTACAAATCTGTCAAACCCAAAGTTTTAAGGTAGGTGAGGATTCTGTGAGGAAGTGAGCACACAGGTGGAATCGTGACTAGTATACACATTGTCTTGTAAAGGCAACTATTTTTAAGAGCCTGAAGAGTTTCTCTTTACTATATGAAGTCTTTTTTAGCCCTTTTTATTTTTGTTTATCAAAATCTTTTTCCAATAAAGATACATACTTGCTTTTTATGGATTTAACAAATTCCTATATAACTTTTACTGAGTGCTAGGCATGTCTTGGAGAAGGCAATGGCACCCCACTCCAGTACTCTCACCTGGACAATCCCATTGATGGAGGAGCCTGGCGGGCTGCAGTCCATGGGGTCGCTATGAGTCGGACATGACTGAGCAACTTCACTTTCACTTTTCACTTTCATGCGTTGGAGAAGGAAATGGAACCCACTCCCGTGTTCTTGCCTGGAGAATCCCAGGGATGGAGGAGCCTGGTGGGCTGCCGTCTATGGGGTCACACAGAGTCGGACGCGACTGGAGCGACTCAGCAGCAGCAGCAGCAGGCATGTCCTAGGTTCATGACAAAGATTAACTCAGTGAATCCTTATTACAATACCCTGAAGTCAGTTCTGTTGTCATTCCTGTTTTGTGTCCAGATTTCTCCTTTTTTCTAAGGACACGGGGTGAGGGGCCCAGCCATTCCAGTATGATCTCACCCTAATTAGCTACCTGTTGCAGGCGCTACTTTCCAGGCCACACGCAGGGCTTCCATGTATGCGTTTAGCTGAGACAAGCTCAAGCCAGAGCGCTGCTGTGTTCTCACGCTCTCTGAGGCGTCTCGCCCCCCTTGTTGTCGGGAATGCTCAAGGCCTTTGCCCTGTCTGTTCCCTGTGTCTGGATCGTCCCCGCAGCCCAGCTGCCCATGGGGCTCACGCATGCCCCCTTCTCAAGTCCATCTTCAAACACACCTTTTTCAGTAATTTCTTCTTCCCCTGATCATCCTTTCCCTCCAGACCCCCAGTCTCCCTGGCTCATTGCTTTTCCTTTTTCCATAGTTCTTTCTGTCTTCTAACATACTTGGCAATTTGCTTATTTACGGGCTTTGCTGTGTGTCTGTCCCCTGCGCTGACACTGGACTGTAAGCCCAGTGAGAGACTGTTCATTTCCTTCTCTGATTTATTCAGCTCGGAGAATGTGTACAGCTCTCTCGTTTGCTTAATCAGTTGGTTTAGGGGTGGAGACGTATGCCTCTCATACATTGGTGTAAGGTGTGTGGGAGGATAGCAAAACACATCTTAAGCTGTTTTCTTGAGCACCATGGCACAGCTCTCCTGTACTTCCCTACACCTGGGACCTTTAGGCAGATGTCATGCTCGTGACTGTCGCAGATCCTGGGAGGGCACGAGACAGAACCAGAGCCCTTCTGCTGAAACACTGAGAGGCCTCTTTTGACTTGTTCCCACCGTCATTTGGCTGTTGGAGGAGTGATCGCCGAGGCCCCTGCAAGAAGATGATGGTCAGGCTGAGAACTCAGGCGTCCTGACCTACTGTGATTTTCCCCTTAGCATCAAATAGCAAAAAGCTCTGAAAGTGACCACAGAGTGCTCTGGGAGACATTTCTCTGCTTCTGTAGAGTGAATGAGGTTTCAATGGCCCACAGATATCATATCTGATATCGTGAATAACCACGTCAAGGCCTCTCTCATGGGCCTCTGGTAGCGAATGTCAGCGGTGATTCGCAGCAGAACCACCGAACTAGGCAACTCTCCACGCATTTCTTGGTCCTAAAATCTATCAATTTATATTAAATTTTTAAAATTTGTTGTCATCCTTTGCCCTCATATATATTGAGTATTTTTATGAGCCTCTATCCCCAGTGCGGAGAAGGCAATGGCACCCCACTCCAGTGCTCTTGCCTGGAAAATCCCACGGATGGAGGAGCCTGGTAGGCTGCAGTCCATGGGGTCGCAGAGTCGGACACAACTGAGCGACTTCACTTTGACTTTTCACTTTCATGCTTTGGAGAAGGAAATGGCAACCCACTCCAATATTCTTGCCTAGAGAATCCCAGGGACGGGGGAGCCTGGTGGGCTGCCGACTATGGGGTCGCACAGAGTCAGCTGGTAAAGAATCCGCCTGCAGTTCAGGAGACCTGGCTTCAATCCTGGGTTGGGGAGATCCCCTGGAGGAGGGCATGGCAACCCGCTCCAGCCCTCTTGCCTGGAGAATCCCGTGGACCAAGGAGCCTGGCGGGCTACAGGGCCGCAGAGTTGGACATGGCCGAGCACGTAAGCAACAGCAGAGCATCCTCACAGAAGGTGGGGGGTCGTGAGGGGAAGGGTGTTGTACACATTTCCGGTTTTCACTGTGGTGCCAGTATGGCTGGCACTTACAGGGTGCCTGAGGGCTGTTTCTTCAGCTTCCAGCTGAAGTCCAGCCTCTGAGCTGCATTGCTACCCCACTTCCTGGCTTAGATGGCACGGTCGGCAGGGGCCATGCCTGGGCCGCCTTGCGTTAGTTTCTTCCTAGAACCCATGAATGGCTTTCAGAAGTAAAGTCTGAACCCCACATTAGGCAGGGCTTCAGCTAGGACGAAGACTAGTGGTTTCTAGGAAAGTGTCGTCTGACATCAGGAGGTCTAGGAGGTGAAGTGTCTCAACATGGCACCTGAAACGGTGAGACTTCAAAGAGAAGGCATGGCTACAGACAGGCCATTGGTTTCTTTTCAGCCATGCTCATTCCTGGCTGGCAACGTGTCCCTGACCAACCGTAAAAGAGCAGGGGTGTCAGGAAGTTGAATTTGGTCGAGGCCGCACAGCAGACCCTCGGTCCGCAGCTAAGAAGCCGGTGTCCTTGGTGTTTCCTGCACGGTGTCTGCTCTTCCCTCGGCCCTGCCGTGCTGCCCCCGCGAACCTTCCTGAAAGCAAACACTGGGCGAGTCTCACTCCATCCATTTGCTGGGATGCGTTCTTTCTGCAGATGAGGGCTTATCAGGAACTAAGCAAGCTGAAGCTTCAGGGCCTTTCACTTGCCTTGGTGGGGGCCCCACCCTGTTCCATTAATCTTTTCTGTTGCAAAATTTTCAAAAGTCGTATTCTTTAACCACAATGGATTCATTGTGCTGTCTCTATTTTAATTTCTCCTCTGCTACACTTTCCTTTTATGGCTGCAGGCAATGTTGGGATCCAGCTGAAATGGGAGTTGAATTGAAAACACATCAGTTCGGTTCAGGTTGAACGGAATGTGTTTATGTCCTTTGCGGTAATTTCCAAGTGTGATTATGCTAGCTGGCCTGGCGCAGGAGTGACTAGCTTGTGGGGATACTCGGGCTGCCCACTCTCTGACTCACCAGGTGTCCAGACCCACAAGCACAGGATCTGAGCTCCTGATGCAGGATGACCTGCTCCTGGGATGCCCTGGAACTCTGTGAACCCCAGAAGGAAAAAGGAGGATCACAACAGACAGAGCCAAAAACGTCTCTGTGAAAAGTATCATTAAGAGGATGTCAGGCAGTGGATGGATAATGCCATTGCTGTTATTCTGGATTTTAGGATGTTTGGGTTGGTCAGCTTTTTACAATTTGTCGTTTTGGTGATGGTTGTCATCCTAAATGAGTCTTCAACCTCACTCCTAATGAATTTACATTTTCTTCTTACAAAACTCCCTTTATTTTTTAAAAAGCTTTCAGTTCAGTTCAGTTCAGTCACTCAATCGTGTCTGACTGTTTGCAACCCCATGAATTGCAGCACCCCTGTCCATCACCAACTCCAGGAGTTCACTCAGACTCACGACAATCGAGTCGGTGAAGCCATCCAGCCATCTCATCCTCTGTCATCCCCTTCTCCTCCTGCCCCCAATCCGTCCCAGCATCAGAGTCTTTTCCAATGAGTCAACTCTTTGCATGAGAAGGCCAAAATACTGGAGTTTCAGCTTTAGCATCATTCCTTCCAAAGATCACCCAGGACTGATCTCCTTTAGGATGGACTGGTTGGATCTCCTTGCAGTCCAAGGGACTCTCAAGAGTCTTCTCCAATACCAATTCAAAAGCATCAATTCTTCATCACTCAGCTTTCTTCATGATCCAACTCTCACATGCATACATGACCGCTGGAAAAACCGTAGCCTTGACTAGACTATGGTAAAAAGCTTTAGGACTTCCTAAACCTGGATTATCCTTGCCTCCCTCTTCTCAATCCCCTTTGTTACATCTTAACAAGCCTTCTGGGGTCTAATGCATAAAAGTCTCAACATTTAATGTCACTTTTCAGTTAATATTGATAATGACTGAAGCTTCTAAAAATATGTAGATATTAAATAATTAGCACTAATCACATCTCTAAGTATAAGAAAAATAAGGTTAGCATTCCATTTTTATAGGACAGGTATAGTCAGGCAACTTGAGTAGATTTTCATAGTCTCAATGTTGCTATGAATTCCTCAGAGATCTTGTCTATCAGCCTTCCAAATAGGAATATGTTCATATATGAACATATTCTATGTTGATTTACATAGAAAATTACATCTCTACATTAGAAAATATTTTTTCTAATTATTTTCAGATATGAGAGAATTGCCAAATGCCTTTTGCCAAATGCCTTTATTCTATAAAAATAGATTCTTAAATAAAAACAAATGTTTCATTTAGCCAAAGTATCCTCTAGTTTGGTGCAATGTTTCCTTATTTCCACTTGGACTGGAATTGACAAATCAGAGTAAGTGCATGTGCGTTTGTGTACAGAGGGTAGATTGGTTTGGCCTTTCCAATCCTCAACATAACTGCAGTAAAGGCTTCAGAGAACATCAGTAATGCCTTGTAAAAGTGCCTTGGTGTGACAAATAACACCAGATAATGCTTTAAATACACTGCGTTCCGAGAAAAAGAAATACATTAACCTTTTCATTTGTTTTAATTTTTATTTTATACTGGAACATGGTTCATTAGCAATGTCGTCTTAGTCTCAACCCAGAGGGATGGTATGGGGAGGGAGGGGGGAGGGGGGTTCAGGATGGGGAACACGTGTATACCTGTGGTGGATTC
>SJYQ01002765.1:216716-227950 GCA_006410935.1 Redunca redunca | reverse complement strand
TTTTGTGTGTGGCACAAAAGGATGGTCTCCTCTCACTTTTTGCAGTAACTGATGGTCCGGTTTCCCAGCCCATTCACTGAAGAGAGTCTCTCCTCCATCGTATGTCTGCTTCCCTTTGCTACGGATTGACTGACCGTAGGTGCGTGCATTTTTCCTGGGCTTTCTGCTCCGTTCTGCTGATCTGTGTCTCTGTTTTGTGCCAGTGCCATATTGTTTTGGTTACTGTAGCTTTGTAGTCTAGTCAGAAGCCAGGGACCCTGATTCCCCTAGCTCTGCTTTTCTTTCTCAAGATTGCTTTCACTATTTGGGGCCTTCTGTGTCTCCATACAAATTTTAAGGGTTTTTTTATTCTAATTCTGTGAAGAATGCCATTGCTAATTTGATATGGATTGCATTGATTCTGTAGATTGCCTTGAGAAGTATAGTCATTTGACAGTGTTAATCCTTCCAATCCAAGAACATGGTATATCTTTCCATCTGTTTGTGTCATCTTTGACTTCTTTCTTTCAAATATATATTAAGCTTTGATAACAGCAAGTGGGTCAGAAGAACTTTCTGACTCAAGTATAAGATAGTTGTAGAGACTTTGAAACCTTTAAAACTTCTGCATTGACCATAGGTAAATCTCAGCAAGGCCACAGGCATCCAGTTTTATTCCAGCTCACTTTTTAGCATGAAGCCCATTTGGGAAATGAAAAGCTCCATCCACATTATGCTTTTCTAATGGAGAAACACCTGCGTTTTCTGTCCCAAGGTTTCCCAAGTCACTGCTCACGCAAGTGTCGGCTTGTTGCAATTCCCTGAGCTTCTTTGCATCTCAGCTTTTCCATTTTATAATACAGCAGCTTGGGGGCACCTCTCCAGCTCTGTTCCTGGTTCTGGCTCAAATATCCCATGGTCTTTATGTCTACCCACATCTTCAGTGGGTCAGATCCATGAGAGGAGGAAGAGTTACTAGCACTCTATGTTTCATAGGTGCTGGGGGAGATGAAGACACCTCTGGACCTTTCAGATTCCACTGAATAATTGCTTGACGCTTGGCTCAGAGTTACCAAAAGGGAAATTCCAAACATACGACACTAAATACAGTCACACATTATTCAGCAGTTCTGTGCTAAGATTAAATTTATATGTGGTCAAAATTACCCCCCGCTGTCCCCTGTGAAGTAAATCTCATGCAGACTGTCTTTTACAAACACAGGTTTTCCCTCGCATTGAACAGGTCACTGACTCTTAACTTGTGCCTCTGATGAAATAGTTCCATATATGTGCAGCCACAATACTTTTTTAAAAAGTAGCTTATCTTCAAACCATGCAGTTGAATGGTTGAGTCACCTTTTGCCTCTATTTTAAGTTGTTTACTTATTTGTTTACTTTCTCTATGTTCATGCTGACTTTCTTTATTAAGTTTGTATAAGTTAAATGAGCTTCTTTGGGTCTGGATGCCACTGTATTACTTTGCATTTGAAGTCTCACAGTTGACTGCTAAGAGCAGGTGTTTGAGTCACCCATTCAGTACTAACTCACATTGCTCTAGTGAACCACTTTATAACTAGTCATCTGTGCCTTGTACCTTTACTTGACCTTTTAGGACTGTGAAACGTCAAACTTCTTGCCCAGTTTTTTAAGAGTTCACAATTTATTTGTCATTTTCTTCTATTCATTTGGGAAATAAAAAAAAAAATAATGTCTTCCTTTTTAAAGTGCTGTGTCACTTTCTAATTTCATCTCTGCCGGGAGCCAGCATGAGGAATCCCGCCCGTGGCAAAGGTCATGGGGAAGGAAGCCAGACATACACAAAGGCATGATCTGGCTTCAGGGGTTCCCCCTGGGTTTTCCTGAACATCTACCCCCAAAAACCAGAGTCAGCCTGCTTTATTGTACTGTGCTTTCCACTCTTCTGACATTCTCTGGAAAAAGTTAACTCAGGGCTTCAGTCTCCTGCATATGAAAGGAATGTTTCAGCTCAAACCCCTCTGATGGCTCTCTAACTTGCCTGACAGGTTCCTCTGGACTTTTTACAACTTGTGAATTGCTTATAGACCCCCAACCATGAAAGGCACAAAGCTTAAGCATCTTAGAGATACAGAGCCTTTTCTAAAGAGCTAAAAATTATATTGGTGACGAGTTTCACTGTTGACTCAATAACTGCTGCCAGGCCTCTATATTCTTTATTTTTTAGGCAACTGAAGGATATTAATCAATGTAATCGGGATATAGAAAAAGAAATATAGTAGTTTTGATGTTAGCAACACTAGACTTTTGAGTTAATTACTTTTCTCTTTGTTATAAATCACTGTACTCCTTTTACTTGTTATAAAGCGTTGTATCTTTGCTATGTAAGAATGTAACTTTATTTAGTGCTTTCTGAGAGTGGCACCAGACTTTGGGAAGAACAACACAAATAAGTCTTCTGGTTGACAAACCCTTATCAGAAAAGGGCTGTAAAATGTTAATTGGCCTTCTGGCCAGAAGATGATGTAAATCACCTAAGACTTGTGTATATGACTAAGTATGCAGAGAGAAAGCCTGGTCTTGATGAGAGTCAGGGCTGCTGACGCTGCATAATTTTGTATTATCCATTGATCTCTATGTAAACTCAAGAGTATAAAAGGCCTTTCTGGACAATAGAGGTGGGGCCAGTCACTGGAAAGACTGGTTTCCCCTGTGTCTTCTTTTCCTTACTCTATTTTCGGCTGAATTCTCATCTGGGGCGTGGAGGCTTGCCATGTCTACTTACTTGCCCCAGCTTTTAAGATCCATGCGAGAGGGAGCCCAAGGTGGGGCACCCCCACTATTCAAGAGGATGCCAGTGGCCTAACGTATATGGTGCAAGTTCCTTGTCTTGGAACTTTACTGGTTTTCCATGTAAACCAAGTTATTCAGCCTCTTTTCGCCACTAAATTTTCCTACTACACTATTTCTTCCTAATCTCTCTTTATATTGCTAATTAAGTAAATGTTTTCCTCGCCTAGCTGTCTCCCCTTCGAATTCCCTGGATCCACCAGGGCAGGACCCGGCACATCTCAATTATTTTAATCTTTAATATCTTTCTGAGTTAAAAAGGTGTGCAAAGCTAGGATGGAGAAGATGTAAGGGGAGTTCTTTGAAGTCGTGTGAAGCGTGTTTGGTGATGCACAGACACTTCCTGAGGGCAGATTAAGGCCCACCGTGACACATCGTTTATTGATTTGTGCTCCTCTGTTGGAGAATGTGCACATGTCTTAAAAAACAGAGCCAGGATTTCTGTTAAGACTAACTGGCATGGAGTGGTTATTCTCTTGGTGATTTCAAAGTAAAGCCCTTTTTAAAAAATAGGAAATAAAGTAACTAAACAGGAGACCAATTTTTCTTGACCATTGAATAAAAGCAAATTTTGACATAGTTCAGTGGTGAGTACATTATATGTTCCAGCTTAGAAACTATTTACCTTTATTCCAGTATTAGATTTTTAAGTCACTTGACAATGTAACTCATTAAAAGTCGCTGCACAGTCTGTGAATAATTAGTCTGCTAACATTTATTTTATTTACCTGAGCCATGTTTGCTTTGAAAATTATGAATCCCGGCTAATCTATATTTAAAGATGAACCATTTATAATGATCTGAAATGTCATTTAATTCTCATTCCTTTTCAGAGGCATTCATTTCAACAAGGGTGAGAGGAATTGAGTTTCCCCAGGCTCACTCGCATTTTGATTTTTAACAAAATATATCAGTCGTTAAAGTTAAACCAGACCTTTTGTTGTTTTACCAAGATTAGGATCACAAGTCATTCTCAAGAATCTATTTTGGGGGAAAGTGTTGGCTGGCTACTGCACAGACCCTGTGTAAGGCCCAGCATCTGACCTCAAGGGCTTATAGCTTATAATGAAGACAGATACACAGAATGCCAACCCAGAGGTGGCTTTGGGAAATGATAGAATGGAGTAAAGTGCAGCTGAAGCTGAGGGAAGAAACCCAGAAGAGGGAGGGAAAAAGAGGATCTGAAGGGGCATTGATGTGATTTCAGGGATAGACAAAGACAGTCTGCAGTCAGAACATGGAGAATTTAATGCTAACCTGAGGTTGACCTTTATTCTCAGTTCCTGAAATCAAGTACTAATAAGAAGGGAGATTTGAGGAGAGAGATGAGAATTATAGAAAGTAAGAGCAGAACGGGTACATAAAAATCTAATCCATTGCTCTACAGACAAGGAAACTGAGGCACAGAAGTTTAAGTGACTTACCAGAGGTCGCATAGTATATCAGTGTTAATAGCATATTCAGGCCAAAAACTTGTCTGCTGACTCCCAGCCTAAAAGTCTTTTTATCCCATCACATCAGACTATTCAAGGTCAAAGTCTTCAGCAGGTACTGCCCCGTGAACATGTGGTAGCTTGGCCTAGCTGTCATTGTTTGACGTCTGTTCTTCTCCTAAAAGAATGATGGCTTTCTTCCTGATTCCTGAGTGTGGTGTGTGTATTCACCATACATGAGAACTTACTGCTCATGTGTAAGATTCTTCTTATAAAATCACTACCTTGCTCTGTGGCTTTTGGAAGGGAGTGTGTTTTCCTGATGCAGACTTGGAATTCCTTGTCATCCTTACCCTCCAGAACAGGCATTGCCATCTATTCTAGAAGCCTTTCTGTTTCTTGTGCCCCCACACGCATAGATGATCACTTTGGACAATGTTCATGTCCATGACATGGAGCTAAAGTTAGCACAAAACTATGTGTTTAAGATATTTATCATATTTTCTCCCATAAAATATTTGTGCTGTTGTGGTAGTTCGGGCAGAGGTACAGGCCAGCGATTTCAAGTGAGGCTCAGTGTTTATTTATTCACAGGTGTTTATTATGAATTCAGTGCCTATGAAAAGTGACACTTTGAGCAAACCGCCTTGTCAGGAGTGGCATATATGTACCTTGCAGGAACCCTTTTGGTTTGAAATTCTTCTCGACCTCATGACTCCCTCCAGTCTCAGATGTTCCAGTGGTGTAAATGTTAAAGACTTATCTTGTAAGGCATAGCCTGAAAAATGCTCACAGCCTTCATATTGGGAATGCAGATTAGACTGAGCAGGGCGTCAACATCAGCATGTTGGCCAGGTGACTCGGAGAAAGGCAACGCCTACTGTGTTTATTTTATAAAATGCCTGTGTGTGTTTGATATTATTATATAGCTCTCTGTGTGTATAAACGTGTGTGTTGGTCAGTCGTAGCTGTAGCACCCAGAGACCTTTCGCCTCCGCTGTTACGGTGGTGTGCTTGGTATTTTGTGGAGACAAAATGTGGGGAGTGTCACTGACCCCTTCCAGAGCCAAGAGGACTCTTCGGTGCCTCGACCTGGTTTTCCCGCTCATCTGAAAACCAGGCAAAGCATCTTCCCTCTGTGTTTCTGCCTTAGACTCTCCTGCACTTGATTCTTCCTTTCACTCCTTTCTTCCCAACCCAGGCAAAGCTTCTATTCCCTGTAGGGTTAGTGATCTGCACCCACTCTAACACCATGAGAAGAAGCGGTTCCTAGTCGAGATTAGGAACCACATATGCGTGCGAACGCAGGCGTTCCCAGCCGCCACCCGGGCTATGTGTGGATTTGAGTGCTTCTTTGTCAGTACGGAGCTGGACAGGAGGTGCACACAGAGGCACACGCAGGTTATAAGTGATACAGACATAGAAAGTATATCCACTCCTATCCCCGATGGAGATTAGGAAAAAGACTTTAGCCTAAAATAGCAACAACCGAAACTTTTTAAACCTCCTGTTTATGCCAGGGACTCAGTGGAACATTCAGTGCTGAGTCTGAGAACCAGGTTCCCACAGCAGTCCTGAAGCGCAGGTGACTTGCAGGCTCCCCATGAGCTGAAACACAGTTAAAAGTTTGCAGCTGAGACTTGGGTGCATCTGATCGGATTTAGGAGCTTGTGTTTCCGCAACACCTGATGCCTATGACACTAAAGATGCTGACGGGGAGGGGCTGCGGTGTGGGGCAGCCCCCACGCCTGGTGCTGCGCGTCTTCATGGGCTCCACATGCAGACCCCCCTGAAAGTCACGCAGAGGTGGCAGAGGTCACCCTTCCAACTCAGACTCCTGAGTGGAGAGACGAGACTCGTTTGCTCAGGTTAACAGAAAGGAAAAGCCAGAATTTGAGTTCAAACAGTATGACTCTGGATCAGGGGTCTGGAAACTTCCCCTGCGGGCTCTGTCTGGCTCATCTTCTGTTTTTAAACAGCTGGTGACTAAAGTGGTTACACTGTTGGATGGTTCAGAAGAATGAAAAGACTATTTTATGACAATACTTGTTTATATATTTTCTATGACTTCTTTTGTACTGTCTTAGAGTTGAGGGTTAGTGAGACTAGATGATGCTCAAAGCCTAAAATACTTAAACTCAAGTTTTTACAGATCTCTACTCTGAAATCTGCATTCTAACCTTTGGGCTATACTCCACTGAATCATGTTAGGCTCATATGGCCTACTATTAGAATTTCTAGATTATTTTCCACTATGTGAGAGTTGGAAATAAAAATGAGCGTCATCTGGAACACTTTTATGAGAAAGGCACAGATGTGAAATTTTCAGAGTGGCTTGATGAAATCACAAAATAGATTCTATATTGTATTATAGGAAAATAAGATAAATATTTTCCTCAAATCATTGCTAGCTCTGTGACTCAGAGAAAACTCATCCCCATTGACAAATAAAACTGAAGTTTAACAGTGTTCCACAATATCAATATATTTAGCTAATTTGTATTCATTTATAGTCATTACATTATTTTCCAAAATAGATGAAAAGTAGGATGTTAGCTGGAAAGTTGTGAATAAAGCCCCACGTGGCTAATAAGGCCTATAAGAAAGGATAAAAGAATGAGCTTACCAATGAAAAAGACTGATATCCAAAAATACCACCTGTGTATTACGCACCTTTATGGGCAATAACTGATTTTATTCCTACGTCGTTTCATGGTTAAGGGCACCACGGCTTAGAGGTAAAGTGACATGCAGTTAGAAAGCAACAAAGCCAAACCAGATCGGTCAGCTCTAAACTTGGTCTCTTCTTGTAAAACAAATTCCAAGGCATTTGCCACTTCAAGTTTAAGCTGCTCTGGAACCACCAGTAGGACAACGGATTCTCTTTCTGAGCATTGCTCCCCTTGTTTGATTCTATTGCTTGTGTCTGTTATTAGTGGTTGAAAAGTGGTTGAAGGAAGTGAATAAGAGTGCCATCAATTTGCATCTTACACACATAAAATATAGTTGAAAATATTGCTTCAAAAGAATGTGTTTTAATAGTTTGAGAGTTTCAGTGAATTTTATTCCCAGTTTCTGCAGAATTTGGAGAATGAACTTGGTTTCTGCATATATGACTAATCTTTACTTGTGATTGGTGGTTTTCACAGTGTTATGGTTGCAAAGGGTAAAAATAGAAGATTAATGAAGTCTTTATAAGCAGTGCACTATTTCATGTCTCTAAACCAAGTAGCAGAGATACCAGACTTGATGATGAGAGCAGACAGGTCAGCTACACGGTTTTAGATGATTGTGATAAAAGGTGACAGCAAGATGCATAAAATGTCATCGGTTATATGATACCAAAAATTGTACCTTCTTTTGCTCTAAAAAAAGTTTTAATTTTGAGATAACAAAACAGATAAAACCAATAATCATCTCGGGGTCTTTATGTAATATAAACATATATTCACTTATGCCCAGGAATGAGGAGATTGTTTGCGTGTGAAAAAACTTCAAACTTTGATGAAATCAAGGTCAGTATGAAAATCTACGAGTGTGTACCTGTGTATGTATCTTTTAAGAGGCTCACCTCTCGTGGGCATGTAATTTGGCACAATGCTTCTGTTCTTTGGAAAGCAATTTTGCAAAATGTGCCAGGAGTTTTAGAAATGTCCTTAACCTTTGAACCAAAACTTTTGACTTATAGGAATTTGCCTCAGGACAAATGTGAAAGATGTCCATTACTATGTTAGGTATGGAGTGAAAATTTTTGAATAATCTAAACATACAAGTATAAAAAAATGTTTAGGAAAGCTAAAGTATATCCAAAGGATGAAGTAGCTTGCAATCAGTACATGTTGTTTAAAATATATATCTACTATCATGGGGATGTATCTACTATCATATTGCCTAAAAATGAGGGATCTAATTTTTTTTTAATTGATTATGTCTCAATAGAAGATATGCACATTTACTTTCATGATGATACTAATCAAAATGTATTTTCTTTTCTACTTATATATATTCCCCATTAGATGAGGACAGGGATTATGTTTTATTGAGCATATATATACGTAATGCTTGGGATATTGTGCTAAACTGCTTTAGTCATGTCCGACTCTTTGCGATCCCATGGACTGTAGCCCACCAAGCTCCTCTGTCCATTGGATTTTCCAGGCAAGAACACTGGAGTGGGTTTCCATTTCCTTCTCCAGGGGATCTTCCCGACCCAGGGATCAAAACTCCCTCCCCTGTGCCTCCTGCATTGGCAGGCAGATTCTTTACCGCTGAGCCACCTGGAAATATAACTTCTGTTGAACGAATAAGTGAAAGAACATCATCTTGTTGTCTTTATGCAAATTATAATTTTTACATATTATGTTTTATTTAGTTATTTTGTTACATGTATGGTCAGAACAGACAATTTTAAAAGGAATAGTGAATTTATATATTAGAAAAGAGAGATGGCATTTCTTTCTCCAGAACTTCTGGAAGCTTTGATATTGTGAAATGGTTCCTTGTAATTTGGCTCTAACTTAAATAACCCTCTCTTAATGGGCCAGCAGATCTATTGCTTGGCTTCCTCTCTACCCCAGGGTGTTCTCTTACAGGATGGAAGCACCCAACAGTACAATGCTGAGTCATGGTTAGCGCTAGTTTGGGAGATTGAGCCTTGAGATGATAGGTGTTTGGGGTCTGAATCTGTGACTTCCACTTATTCTAGGCTTCTGTTCCATCAAAGGATCTCCTCTTCATCCGCAAACATTCCTTTTCTCCTAGTATCATCTTCTACAGTACCCTTGTCAGGCAAATACATCTCTGCCCAAGATATTAACTCAGTTCATCACAGTAACTGCAGTGAGTTGAGACTTGACAGCCAAAGTAAACACAATACTTAGCTCAAGTCAGAGGTCGCTCTGCTGAATCGCTTCTAAAATCTTGGAATTATACGTTTGAGATATTTGCTGCTATATCTGAGGTGGAATTTGTTTTTCTCAGGAGAATCGTTGAGAAGAATCAGTGCTATGAAATTTTTTGTTTTTTGAAGAAAAATACGAGGACAAACGGGAGCCTCTTGCAAGATCAGCAAGCAAAACACCCCACAGGTTTATTAGTCAATCAATCTATTCAATCAATAGATTGCAAATGTCCTAATGTAACTGGAATATGTCATTTCTGTTTGGTTGCCAAGAAGATAATCTGACTCCTGGTTTTATTTCCTCAACTGTATTCTCTATTTAGACTCTAGAGCTGAAAATCAACAGTTTCAGCAGAGGGATTTTTGATACAGAAAGGTTTGAACTGCAAGAAAACCAAATGTCCCATCTAGCAGAGGAGCGTCACCATCTGCCTGTGCTAAAGGCCCGGCTCACCATTGACCTCCAGCGCACTTTATGCTTCACTCTGCAGGCTTGCATGAGTGTAGAGATGATCCCCAGTAGCTTCTGTAAAGTACTTTTGTGAAAATTTGAAAAAGGCACACCTGTTGGGCGTGTGCAGTCAGTTTGAATAAGGAACTTCCTGGGGTGGACTCTGTAGCATCTTGGGGCCCAAGGCTAGTCACCAGCCCCCTTTCACCTCTTCAGTTGGTATCCCCTGTGAAAGATGTGAACACACAACTCTGGATGGAGGCTTCATCCATGAGTGTGAGGACTGTATAAAACATTCGAGAGATGCGGTATGATAAAGGAACACACACAAATCTCAATTGGCACAGGTCATACGATTTTAAGAATCTGTAGGTCTTGTAGAAATAGTTTTTTAAATATTTCAGAAAACATCAGTCCTACTCATTTCAAATCCAGAAAGCATGAGGAACAGCCTATTTTGATGTAGCGCCAGTATTTCAACTGCAAAAGGGCAGTTTTCTGTGGTCCAACCTAAATAGTTATGATATCAGTAGCATCTGGCTATTTTCCGACGTTCTGATTGCAAGTGCTCTCTGTCTCTTATCCATACCTCATGGCCTGATCTTCTTTCTCCAAATATAAACCAAGTTGCTGTCGTTAGTGGCTGTCATGTCCATCTGGCTCTGTTAACTCTTGATAGTACCGAAAAGAGTTTTGATTTCATATTATCTGGAGAAGGGAATGGCAAGCCACTTCAGTATTCTTGCCTTGAGAACCCCATGAACAGTATGAAAAAGCAAAATGATAGGATACCAAAAGAGGAACTCCCCAGATCATTAGGTGCCCAATATGCTATTGGAGATCAGTGGAGAAATAACTCCAGAAAGAATGAAGGGATGGAGCCAAAACAAAAACAATACCCAGCTGTGGATGTGACTGGTGATAGAAGCAAGATCCAATGCTGTAAAGAGCAATATTGCATAGGAACCTGGAATGTCAGGTCCATGAATCAAGCCAAATTGGAAGTGGTCAAACAAGAGATGGCAAGGATGAACGTCAACATTCTAGGAATCAGCGAACTAAAATGGGCTGGAATGGGTGAATTTAACTCAGATGACCATTATATCTACTACTGTGGGCAGGAATCCCTCAGAAAAAATGGAGTAGCCATCATGGTCAACAAAAGAGTCCGAAATGCAGTACTTGGATGCAATCTCAAAAATGACAGAATGATCTCTGTTCGTCTCCAAGGCAAACCATTCAGTATCACAGTTATCCAAGTCTATGCCCCAAGCAGTAACGCTGAAGAAACTGAAGTTGAACAGTTTTATGAAGACCTTTTAGAACTAACACCCAAAAAAGATGTCCTTTTCATTATAGGGGACTGGAATGCAAAAGTAGGAAGTCAAGAAACACCTGGAGTAACAGGCAAATTTGGCCTTGGAATGCAGAATGAAGCAGAGCAAAGATTAATACAGTTTTGCCAAGAAAATGCACTGGTCATAGCAAACACCCTCCTCCAACAACCCAAGAGAAGACTCTATACATGGACACCACCAGATGGTCAACACTGAAATCAGACTGATTATATTCTTTGCAGCCAAAGATGGAGAAGCTCTATACAGTCAACAAAAACAAGACCAGAAGCTGACTGTGGCTCAGATCA